>RJWJ010013629.1:0-42410 GCA_004363605.1 Indri indri | reverse complement strand
ATCTGCCTTTGAAACTCTGATTAGATATTTATAGTTTTTCTAATATCTTCTCTCAATCTTATATTTTAATCTCTTTTTATCTCTGTGATATATATTCTTAGTATTATCTACCTGTTTATCTTTTAATTCACCAATTCTTTGCAATCTGCTTTACCTTTCAAGGAAGTTTGAATTGCAATCATCATCATCATCAGTTCATAGGCTTTTTTTTTTTTTTTTTTTTTTTTTTTTTTTTTTTTTTTTTTTTTTTTTTTTTTTTTCATTTTTCCAAATTTGTTTTGATAGTCCCTGGTGGCTTTTCCTTATTTTTTATTACCTCGATACAATTTAAATATGGTCCTGATAATTTACTTTATATATCAAATAGTCCCAATTTCTGTAGCTTATGCTGTTCTGATTCTGATTTTTGTTAATTCTTGCTCTTGGTACCACAATTTCTCCTTTTTTTTTTTTTTATCCATGCTTGTAAGATCATGGTCAAAACAATTTAATCTATATTGATTCTTTAAGTCTTTTACAGAATGTGTATTTTTCTAAAAAATGTATATGTTTAATTTTGCCACAAGATAACAATTTTGGAGCACTTTAAGATAAATTATTTTCATTTGTGGTTATGAAATTTTAGGGTTATTTATGACTTTTTCTACTAACAGATAAGGGAAGACACTTATTTTGCTCTCTTTCCTTATTAGAAAATTTTTGTGTGCCTCTCATTTCTCAGACTGAATGTTCACCTGTTTCTTTTCATATTTTATGTCATAAGTAGAAAGGAGACATATGTATTGATTTCTTTCTTGAGCTATATTGTCAAGTGGAGCATAGATGTGGACAAAGTGTTTCTGCAGCTCTCTGAGAAGCAGATTTTTTTGTGTATAGTCCTTAACCAAATGAATTAACAAATTATTTGAATTATGTTTGTTTATCATCTTGAGAAGCTGTGATTCTGTGAAAATAGAGACTATGATACCATTTCAGCTCTGACACATGCTAGCTGTTTGACCTTGGGCAAGATCTAGTTATTTAAACATTTTACAACTCATGTCTTTATCTATAAATTAAGGTAATAGCCATCATTATATCAGCAGTAGTGGGAGTCTGGGGGATAAAATAAAACAATGCTGGTAACAGTACTATACACCTGAGAAAAGCTCAGTGAATCTTATCATCAGCTAATATTATCATTAAACTATAGCCTACATCTTCAACTACTTCACACATTTATTCATTGTCCTCTTACAAGCAACAATTATTAGCAGATATTTGAATATAGGTTCATAAATTAAAACGTGCGCGCATGTGTGTATGTGTGTGTACTTTCGTGGGAGACTCACAGCTGAGGTACCTTTAAAATAGACATTTCCTTTTCTTGGGGTGTGAAATTATTTCCAAAAATGAAACTGTTGTGCGTCAGGAGTGCCAACACGAGCCTCGGGCAACACTGCCAAAGCTGAGATGGCCAGAGCAGCAGAGTCAGGAGCGGGAGAGTGGCAGAGTATTATTTGGTTTTATTGGTCTGTGACTAAGCCAACAATCAGCTTATGATTGCTTAAATGGCTGTGGGTGCTTAATTCCAAATTTAAATTTTGAGTATTCGTATTTGATAAGAACAAATATATGAAGGCTGAAATAAAGTGGCCTAACTAAAAACAAACAAACAAAAAAAAGTCTTTTAACTTCAAAAAGATAAGGAAATTATATTGTTTAGGTTTTAAATTGGGATCCACATTGCACAGATTTGGAGAGGAAAGCACAATAATGGATTAGAAGGTTGGAAGAAGGGACCTTTGAAATAAGATTATTAGTGCTCAGAGAGGATTTAACCATGAGACAAAGCAATTGTTTTTCTATCAACATATGTTCTAACACCTCTGTGCAAACTGTCAGGGTTCTAGAATATATGCCCTGAATTTAAGCAATATCGTTTTGCAGATATTTTGAGGGTTTCAGAAGTATCGGCAAAAGGTCATAGATGTACTTTTAAATGCAGTTTTGATCATGTTATGAAAATGGTGTCTATTTTGATAAAGGTGAAATGCGGAGATACAGTGTAATGTTATGCATGAATGCATGAATTGTTAAGAAAATGAAATGTTCCATCTTCTGAGAAAAAAATGCAGTTGTAATAAAGAAACTGCCTACAATGATATTTCTTTAAAAGATGACAACTGCAATAACAGTGATAATGAGAACAGGAATTTATCTTTATTTCTAGTTTATTCTGTGCACGGGCCTCTTTTAAGTACTTTACCTGCATTTGTGCTTTAATTCTTACAACAACCTATGACATGATTTATTCCATTTCTCCAGGCGAAGTAAATGAAACAGGATTTAAAATGAACAGTTTGGGTCCCAAAACAGTATTAAACAAATATAGTGAGCATAACGTTGCTCAAGAACCTAAACATTATATCAAAAATAAACGTTATTTTATCTTTGATGTTGGTCTGCTATGGCGATAAATAAATGTTTTTCCAAGGTCATTTGTTGAGAACGTTTCCTCACTATCCTGTGGAACAAAACTTTCGGCACACATTTTAAAAATCATATTTATATTTGCTTCTCTGAGTTTGCCTTCATTCTGATGCTTACTCAGCAAAATGTATGAGGTTCAGTAATTTTCAAATTTTAAAGTGAGGTTAGACTTTATAAGCTACTGAAAGGAATTGAAAAAAATACATGAATGGGGGTTGGCCCGTAACATAAAAGACGTTCACCAAACAGTTAATTAACTTTGCTGCAATAGAACAGAAATAATGTATTAAGTCAGGCTTTCATCTTTGGCTTATTCTTTTTGTGTATGTGTGTGCCCAAAGTTCCCAGTGCAGAGTTTAGTGTACATAGTAGTCACCGAGCCTCAAATGCATACAAATTGAAAACCATCTGCTGTTTTCCTCTTCTCTCCAGAACTTTCAACCTTTCCCTACTTTTTGTGTACATATTTTTCCATGTTGATGGCTAGCTAGTCTCTAAGGAGCCTCCAATAACTGTTTTTTGTTCTTACTTTACATACTTAGGAAACTTGCTGCTTCTGTGTGTTCATAATGGTTCTCTGGGATTGCATATTTTAACATGAAATTCCTGGGCTCTACCCCTAGAAATTCTTATATTATGTCTGCAGTAGGGCCCAGAAATGAGGTTCATCAATCATACTTAGCATCACCAAAACTAAAGGGATAATATAGTATCTTAGTTGGTATTCTTTATAACAGGAGCATTTTAGAGACAAGCATTTCATTCAAGCTGTTTCATTAAAAACAGTTGCCAAGTGTGAGTCTCTGTGATAGGTGGTATTTATATGTTACATTCTTGCATCCTGGAAGTGGATCAGCAATTATCAAGGCTCAGAAAAAATAAGAAAATATATGTACACATATATATTTTCCAGCGTCATGCAGAAGCAAAATTTGAAGCAATGTTGAATTTCAAAGCTTCTTCTGAAGGTTAAAGGGGTTAAATAACTTGTTTGAGGTCACAGGGTAAAGCCTGGCTTGCAAATCAGGTATTCAGATTCGTACTCTAGGGCCCTTTTGACACTGGCTGCTCGCTGAGATAATGTGTGTCCTGTGGAGATGAGCATTTCTTAAATACATGGAGAGTATTTCAGGTTGGACACAGATGACTGCACTAAATAGGCATCTAAATTTCTCAAATTAGTATGACACATGATTTCTCAATAATATGAATGCTACTGGTTTTTTAGCTAATGATTTTTTTCCAAGTAAATCTTAGTTAATTGTGGAAGGTATTTTTCTCTTTGTAATACTATCCCCCAAAGCATTTTGAGAAATTATTTTCAAAATGCAAACTCTCTTCCTGATAGATAAGCAGTTTCTATATGCTTGAATTGGTTCATATCATTGTATTGATCACATCAATGGTTTTTCTTAATCTGTGTCTTCTCCCAGTTTCTGTCTTCTGTTCTTCCACAATCCACAGTTCCTTCACTATAATTTCTTTCCCCTTTGCTTTTCCTTATCCCCTCTCTCCTTCCTTTCTCCCTTCCATATTTTGCTTTATTTAGGAAATACTTACTGAAGTGCTATTAAGTAGGTGTCAGGAACAATGGCACGTGTTTCATAAAAAGCAGTGAAAGTCCTGCCTGCCATCTGTACAGTTTGTAGTCCGTCTTTGAATATCGTATTCTCAAATCTTAGCCCTAGTAGACTCTAAACAGTTTTCCTGAGTAAATTTATGAATATGAATAAAATGTGGTATTATTTTATTGGTTTTAATATGTAGGCATAAAAGGAAACAAAGTGAAAAAATACTTGATAATACTAATTTTGAATTTTTAAGATTTTTTCTTCAAAATTTTTTTAAAGTTTAAGTGAAAAATCCATTCTACGATCCTGAAACTTGCTGAGCCGTTTTTTTTTTTTTTTTGACCAAGTTTTCACCAAGACTTTTTACAAGCAGTAAAGAAAAGAAAGATTACTGAATTAATTCTTTCTTGAAATATCCGTTCCCTCCCGTGAAACATAGTAAAATAGTCAAAAGGTGGGTGCTACGGGAGAAAGGACAAGAAGTAGCAAGTAAGAAAATCCGTGTTAGCTCTTCAGTCCCAGGGTAGCAGGGCTTTGACAAGTGCGCTGAGTTATCAATATTCATACACGACAAGCTGAAACCCAGGAAGTCGAAATGTGTTCCTTCCGTGATGCATTTGCGGGTTATGAAAAAGATTGGAAAAGACTGAAAGCTGGAAAAGCCATTGCTTTTCTAAAGTGTCCAAATGATTCTTTCTACAGTGCCCTACTTTTGTAAGCTCTGCCTTTGGCCTTAGGACTATTTATTTCAATTTTTTGTTTTGTCCTTATGATTTGGAAACATGATTAGAGTTTACAGTGAAAGATGAGTAGCTTAGGGAATTTGTGCTTTGGTTTTAGGGAAGAATATATAATGTTCAATCCAGATAGGATATCTATTTTATATACTTTATATTAGATAGACATAAATAGAATTTAAAAAAGAAGCAAAAGGAGAGGTAGGGAGGAAGAGAGACAGAGGGAAAGAGGAAAGTAGGAAGGAAAAAAGGAAGAGAAGAAGAAAGAAAGAAAGAAAGAAAGAAAGAAAGAAAGAAAGAAAGAAAGAAAGAAAGAAAGAAAGAAAGAAAGAAAGAAAGTTGGCGGAGAGAGAGACTGGAATGGAATAAACACATCAGTAACTGCAGATAATGAATCAGTAATAATAATCTCTGTATTCTGAGACTGAATCTCCACCTATATTCTGTGATAACAAAACGAGGAACCAAAACTAGAGTAGCAGAGATAGACATATATAAATGTATGGTCCATGAGGTGCCAACAGGCTTCACATTTTTGTTATTTCATAACTTTTGGGCATACTCCTGGGAGAGTTTTTCAGAGAACTTATCTTAAAAATATCTAGAGAAATTCAGAAATGAATTTTAGTTCATTTTTTATGTCTATAACACAATATCACAAACTGGGTAATTTATAACAAACAGAAATTTATTGGCTCAGGGTTCTGGAGACCGGGAAGTCCAAGACTGAGGGGCGGGCATGTGGTGATGGCCTTTTCGCTGGATCATCCCATGGCGGAAGGGCAAGGAGAGGACAGAGAGCAAGAGGGGGCCAAACTTGTTCATTTATAAGAAATCCATGCCTGAGATAATGACATCAATCCAGTCGTGAGGGCAGCGACCCCATAACCGAAACACCTCCCCCTACCTCCCAGCATCGCTGCATCGGCAATCAAGTTTTGACACATGAACTTTGGGGGATATATTCAAACCGTAGCATGAATCTAATAGATTTACAATTCCAGTGGTTATTTTTCAGTGTAAGAAATAATTAAGAGAAAAACATTTTATGCCTTGTTTCTTCCTTTTCTTCTAGGTCTATAAAAAGTAGTTGCATGCAGAGAAGCCAGATAAGAAAGGCTTTTGTATATGCTTAATTGTGCAAATGTCAAAGCATATGTTGTACAACTCCACTACCTGCTATTTCAGACCTAGAACTTCCCAACTGTATCAAATGTTAAATTTTAAGTTTCACTTAAAAATACACTTACTGAAAACATATCCTTTTGATTCAAACATGCGTTTTATTCAATATTCAATAAATAGTAAAGGCCTGTGATCTCCTGGTATTCTACTGAGGATAGGATATACAGCTATGAACAAACATACAGGATTCTGGAATGCTGGGTATTATATTTAATGAGAGAAACAGAGTATAAACTAGAACATACAAAATAATATCAACATTTTGAGTGGGAAAATGCACTATGAAAAAATAAATAGATGTTATGAGAGAGAAAAAAAAGAGCTTTTAAATTTATTCAAGAAAACAGGGAAGAGCTTACCTAAAAAAAATGTGTTGTATTCCAAGGCGAGGATGTACTGTGACCAAAAATGGATATGCCATACAAATACCTCAAATATTGCTCTGAATATCTTAATGAATTATTTTTGTTGGTTGTTTAAACAGATTAATACCTCTATTTTACTAGTACTTTGTACATACAAATTATTTGAATAGCAGTGATATAATCAATCTAAAGGATTGAATACAACATATATGTTTTATAGGAAATTCCTAATGCATTAAATATGAACACCACAAAGGGATAAAATACCAAAAGTAGTAGATACAATTTTTGAATGCCTACTGTGAAACACTGTGTAATATTCTAAATACATGCATATAGTTTGAACCTACTTTATTTCTCACAAAAACCCCATATGGAAGATACTACTATTCCCATTTTTCAGTAGTAGAATTGCATGTTATTGAGGCTGCGCAACTTATTCCATGATCACGCGGCTAGTACAAAAAAAAGCAGCACTATAAAAACCAGGGTTTATCTGATTACAAGGCCACTATTTTTCCTTTTTTCTTTTACTGAGATTTTCAACATAGCAAAAGAGTTTGAATAATGTGGGAAAATTGGAAAAGTGAGATTTGAAATTGGAATCGTGATTAGCGTGATAAAAAATGTTAATGACTCAAATCAGACATATTAAACTAACACACTTAACCCTTATTAAAAGAGCTTGTTGGTTTTAATGAGATATTTTCAACTATTTTCTTGAGCAGCCTGTAAGAGTAAAATCCAACATATTTCAATATTACTTTCCCTCTCAGTGCGTACTCGTTCTTTCAGTGCTGGTAAAAACCCTAAGATCTAAATACATTGATTGACAATTTAGAGCTGTTTACTCTTCTTTCATTTTTATTATACTTTCTATTCAGGCTTAATGCAACACTAGTAGTGGTCTACGAATCTAAAACTAAACGAATGAAGAATCATTTATATGCCCTAATTCTATTCTAGATATTTTATGATAAAATCTCTTTCATTTCCTGTTGTCGGTTATCATTTCAAAACAATAACCGATCTATTTACATTCATAATCAGTTTCCATGTACACTAACAAGATGGCATGCAATCTAATTATGGGCTATATGGATCTTTAATTTTATTTAAATTACTGACTGGAGATGAGCTGAAGAAATGATAGCGACGGGCTAAGGTTTATTTTACTGCAGTGCAAAAAAAAAACAAAAACAAAAACATATTTGTATTTATGCAAATTCATTTTGTTTTGTATTTCTAGAACTTCGACGTACTGGCTCACTCGCATCCAGTCTTTCCTCTACTGCAACGAGAACGGCCTCCTGGGCAGCTTTTCCGAAGAGACGCACTCGTGCACGTGTCCGAACGACCAGGTGGTCTGCACCGCGTCCCTGCCCTGCACGGTGGGCGACGCCTCCGCCTGCCTGACCTGCGCGCCCGACAACCGTACCCGCTGCGGCACCTGCAACACCGGCTACATGCTGAGTCAGGGGCTCTGCAAGCCGGAAGTCGCCGAGTCCACCGATCACTATATCGGCTTCGAGACCGACCTGCAGGACCTCGAGATGAAATACCTGTTGCAGAAAACGGACAGACGAATAGAAGTCCACGCCATTTTCATCAGCAATGACATGCGCCTCAACAGCTGGTTTGACCCCTCCTGGCGTAAGCGGATGCTTCTCACCTTGAAGAGTAACAAGTACAAGTCAAGTCTGGTCCATATGATCTTGGGTCTCTCTTTACAGATTTGCTTAACTAAAAACAGCACGTTGGAGCCAGTGTTGGCTGTTTACGTCAATCCCTTCGGGGGCAGCCACTCGGAGAGCTGGTTTATGCCCGTGAATGAAAACAGCTTCCCAGACTGGGAGCGGACTAAGCTGGACCTCCCCCTGCAGTGCTACAACTGGACGCTAACGCTGGGGAACAAATGGAAGACATTCTTCGAGACGGTGCACATCTACCTGAGGAGTCGCATCAGGTCAAATGGTCCCAACGGCAATGAGAGCATTTACTACGAACCTCTGGAGTTTATTGATCCTTCCCGGAACCTGGGCTATATGAAAATCAATAACATTCAAGTGTTTGGCTACAGCATGCACTTTGACCCTGAAGCAATTCGGGACCTGATTTTGCAGCTGGACTACCCCTATACTCAGGGATCCCAGGACTCAGCACTTTTGCAACTGCTAGAGATAAGAGACCGTGTAAATAAACTCTCACCACCCGGTCAGCGTCGTCTAGATCTTTTCTCTTGCTTGCTTCGTCATAGACTCAAGCTGTCTACTAGTGAAGTGGTGAGAATCCAATCTGCTCTGCAGGCGTTTAATGCCAAATTGCCAAACACGATGGATTATGACACGACCAAATTATGTAGTTAACCGTAAATGTCAAGCACAACCCAAAATCTTGAAGGAGTTTTTACAGTGCTTTTGTGGAACAGTTTATGTTTGGAAGAGTGAATTTAAATTGTCTTTTCAATATCTGTCTTATATCAGTCAATAACATTGGATGGCAATTTACACACAGGAACTTGCTGACAATGAATATATTATACTGCAGTTTTGGTTTATGAATGAAATAAATACTGACATCAGTCTAGAAGACATTCTACTTTTTACAATAAATTTCATTTGTAATTTTATATGTTCCGTGGCAATGCTTTTGTGCATTACATCCTCTAGAGGGAACATAAAAAGATACCAATAAAATTTTGTAGCTGAACAGTTATTAAAAAGAAGTGCCGTGGGATTCTTTTTTGTCCACAAAATGAGTTCTATTTTGATATAGTTTTTTAGAACCTTGGGAAAATTCACCAAGATTTTTTAATACAAACATTTGAAGGTCTTTTAAATTATCTTTATGGAAAACTCAACTAGGTAGAATAACTTATTATTCAATTACATTTTTTGGGTTAATAGCACAATGGCAGTGGTATGTTTATTACCCGTATTTAGAAACCAGTCCTAAAGACACATTCATAATTAAAGTAGTCAGATAAACTAATTCCCAAGTAAATATCAGAACCTTTCAGAAAACGTGAAGAAAAATCAGTGTGATTATGAGGCATATCATGGAGAAAGCAAACCCTTAATTTCCTTAGCAACTTGGCGTGCCATTCTTTCTCTACATTCTAAGAACCAATAATCAGCATACTCTGCATAATCATTTTCATTTCAAGTCCTGAAAACCTAGTTATTCCAGCACTTTACCAATGTCAATAAAATAGTATTTCTAGAATTCACAAACTGGAATGTAATGATATAAAATAAATGTTCAAATAAGTAGTTCAAAAGTAAATAGACATTTTTTTTTTCTTGCAGAGAAGCTACTATTAGTGAAATACATTTTGAGGGGAAAACTCTTTTGATATAACAGTAATTATAGTTTAAACCTTTGGTTTGAAAGTTGAGTTCCCATATTATCTGTGATGTAATATTAAATATATTGTTAGTGTTTTTTCTATAAGCTTTTTCTATTTTTTAATTTTTTTTATTTCAGCATATTTCAGGGGTACAAAGATTTAGATTATACATATTGCCTTTGCCCCACCCAAATCAGAGCTTCAAGCACGTCCATCCCCCTTTTGTTTAGCCGTATGGCTGTATCTGTAAAATGTGTTTATGGTACTTATCACTCAGCTCTTGTCTAGATACTTTATAAATATTGTCTTATTTTTTAATCAAATGCATTTTCCAAGCCAGTCCAGCTTTCCTGCTGAGATTGTGAAGACATTTCTTAGGGCACAGAAAAAAAGTAGGTCATGACATGGATGAAAAAAAAAATAAGACAGATGACAAAAATACTACACAGACATTCTGGATTCTTAGGCTATTTGTTTTTAATTCCAAAGCATTTTAAGAACAAGTAGACAGTTCAGATAAAAAATACTTATTCCAATCTACAGCAAGTAAAACATTGTTCTTTTGCCAAATATCTGGATAGCTGAATCTCTTATTTTCGTTACTTTAGTTGATTTTTTTTTTTTACTTTCTGCTATTGTAAGTAATTCAATAGAAAATATATATAATTATTAATTATTAAACACCATCTTTCTGATATCATACTCTGTTCATTTAATTCTGACAACATTAGGTTTTGGATAATTTTTCCCATTTTCTTGATGAAACAAACAAACAAAAACAGGAAAGGTTCAGAGTGGTTTGTCATATTCTCCAAGGTCGCACACCAAGAAGTTAAAAGATCAAGATTCTGATATAGACTTCTCCCGAATGAATTGGTCCTATTTTCATTGTACCACTGAGCTTTAAATGAACTATCTTATTTCTGTATTTCATTTCATTTCATGCAAACGCTTATGGTGAAACAAGAATAACTTAAGAAATTGAAGTACAAATCAGGTATCATTATAAAGCACACACTCACAGTACAGCTGAAAAATTAAATAAAGCCGGTATTTATCATCCACAATTAATCATCTACAGAGTGACCAAGCTTATCAAACATAAACACTGTTTCAAAAGACATTTGCTATAAATGTCAGAGTTGCTTCTGGGACCTTTTCCAGGAGAGTCTTGGAGGTCCAGCCATCCGGAGCCTCTGACATGTGGAAACCACGTGGGCACCATGCACAATTACCAACGAACTCTGAATGACAATCATTTCATTGTACTTAAGAAAACTGTCAGCAATTTTACTTCTTTTCTTGCATGGCTCATTTTGCTGGCTGGCACATAGGAGAGAAGACCCTGCCATCACAGGTAAGAAAGTGCATAACGAAGGTTTTATCCTGGGACTTCTTGTGCTTGGCAAGTGTTGGCACAAAAGTCCCATTAGATAGGATAAAATTATCACAGCTCCAACTCTCTTAGTGGCACTCTGTTAGTAAATCTTTGATATTTCTGGGTCTAGTTTCCCTCTGAGAGCGGAGAAGTAATATGCATACCTTTGTCTGAATGTTGAGTCTAACATTACTTGAATACAATATATGCAAATATGCCAACCAAATTCTACAGTGAGACAGGGATTTAAAAAATAAATGATCAATGCAAAAATGCGTTTTTTTACGTTTCCATTTCTCACATATTACCACTTATTAGGAAATGTCCAATAAGCAACAAACAATGTAATACTCTACATTAATACAACATGTACTTACCAATGTATGGGAATATGCAGCTCATAAGCATTTCATTTTTCCCAAATTGGCTTATATGCAAATATTTTTGGTTGTTTTTTCAGAATTTGAGAATTTTTTTATAAAGATAACTTTGCTGTCAAAATCTTATCCAGAGCAATATATATATATATGAAATCATATTTAAAAAATAGGGTGCTTCACTTCCTTTTTTATATTGGATTCTTGATATTCCTAATTCATGTCTCCAACTTTATCTTGAACTTAATAAAGTCAACGGAACTACAAATTCAGAAAATCAAAAATGTATTGAGAATACATTTCCTCCAGAAGCATCTCTTCCTCCTTCAGCTATTTTGATGAACGTTATAGTTTGACCTGACTTGCTATCCCTGGAATCTCAAGTTCAATGTTAGCAAGTTAAATCAGTATCCAAACGTTCACCGTCAGCTCAATAATGCAAGATTATTCATTTTCTGTCTCCTTTTTTTCTTTTCTTTTTTGTTTTGTGATTCTTGTCAAAATATGAAGAAATGTCTTTGAAGGAACTAGAACCCTGGTGCACTGTCCTATAATCATATACATCTCTTTTCTGTAAATGAGCCTTATTCTTTTGTTCTTTTCATTATGGACATTGAAAAGGTCTTCATTTTGAACAGACAAAAAATTTATTCATTTGAACAAAGTAACCCATTTGAAACAACTTGAGAAAAAAATAAGACGATATATATATATATATATATATATATATATATATATATTTGCTAAGGTGGAAATTACAGAATATAGGAATTCAAGTGGAATGAAAACTGAAAGGTTTAGAAACTAAGGAGAGAAGACAACTTTAATAAACTTGGTGTAACATTTTAAGAGGCTACACAGAGGTTTTCTAAATCAATGTAACAATTGAAAACAACATATCAAATAAATCAAGCTTAGAGAAACTATGATAATATTGCTCTGAGTTGGCACCCGCATCATTTCATTAGCATAATGATCCTTTAGCAAAATTGAGTTTTCCCTCTGGTCATAAGTACAGAAATTTTAGTTTGAGTCACAGATGCTAAATTTGCAGTATTCTTAGGAAGTATAGTCCAATCAGCTGAATTTTTAAAACTTAAGATTTCACATTTTGTCATCCATTAACTATACCTTCTATTTATTCTACTACAATTAAAATTTCACATTGCTCTCCTCCACCTCCAAGATTAGATTTGTAATTAGATCTTCAGTTTTTCCTAGTCTAATAATTTTGAGAAGTATAATTCAACCCGATCACTCAATAATAATTCCAGTACTTGGTAAATGCATCTTAGTGGGAATTTTTTTTACAAACATCTCCATTTCTTTTACATGAAGGCAACATTAGCTATTTTAACAAACTATGAATGGCTGAAGAATTAGAATATACACGTCAAATCATTTGATATTTAGGACGTGGTAGCCATGTGTGGTAAATTCGTACATATAAATGAAATTCAAACGGAAGCAGAAATCCCACAGTTGAAATTATATTATGTGCTGGCAATGAGATTAAGATTAAGCAATTAATGAGTGAAGTACCATTTTATCATAGGATTATACATTATAACTATCACATAACTACAAAATGTAATATTCAAATAATTAAATAGTAATATCTTTGCAATACTTAGCATGAGTAAAACACTATTTTGAGAGTATACTAAATAGGAGAATTTCCAGATAAGACAGTCATCTCATCACAGGTTTCTGATTTATCTCTCCCTCCAATCAGCATTATTACAGGCATAAAACCATCCTGAAGGGGCCTTTAAAAATGCAAAAATTAATAAGTAGAGGGAAAAATGGAGCCCATAAAAAGGATTTGTAGCAATAATAGAGAATATAACACTCAAAAGGTCAAAAATAATACTTTAAAAATGTATTTACTACATAAAACTGAAATCAATTTCATCATTTTACAAAGAAGTATTTAAAAAGGTATCTCTTACATTCATGGTTTTGAAATACAGTTTTGTTAGCTTTTTTATGGTGATTTGGGCAGATTTTTAGAAAATATATACTAATTACAAATCTTTAAAATGAAAAAAATAACCAAAACCTACTCTATAGAATAAAGGTACATTTACACAGATTATATATCTGGTATTTTGCAGTTCTAGGATAATTATCAAAAATCTTTTATAAAAATAAGAATAATAAGTGTTCAAAATGCTCCTTAATAAAACACCAATAATGAGTTTTTAATGGAAACAAGAAAAGCTCTCAATTTTTATAGCAAAAATAAAATATTAAATCTTATTTCTAATACAGTTAGATATTTCTCCCATGATAAGTTAGAAAGCATTAATACAAAAAAAAGAAACCACAAATTAAATGAAGAGGTAAACTAAATAAATATAAGAAATACACTTAAGAAAATGATTGTGAAAAAACGCAAAACTAAACTGACACTTTGGGAAACACATATGCTATTAGCAGATGAGACCAATAGTGTAAAAGATGTCAATTCTATCCCAAAGTAATTTTTAAGTGTACTTCCAATTAAGGAAGTTCCTCATAGACTCTTTTATTATTATAAATATAACACAATAATCTTAAAGTGTGTTTGGACAAACAAATGGCTGCGAACAAACAAGACAAGTTGAAAATAAGACCAATTAATGGGAACTTCCCTCAACAGATATTAAAATATATAAATCCATTTATACATTCAAATCCAAAATAATCCAGAAATATAGTATGGTAGGTATGAAAATGGTATTATATGATAAAATTGTCATTTTAAATGATTAAGGGGAATACAGTTTCTCCAGACTGGATATGATTTTCTATTTGGAAAAGGAGATTCAAAAATCAGATGTATATATTAAAGCAGAACCAAAGAACAATTTAAATTTTAGTGTCTTAGGAAGTTAACACATCAAGAAATAATATTAAGGGTACTAGGTGGTGCGATCCCTGCTGTTAAAAAGTTATTCTCCAGGAAAGAGTTGTTCAACCAAGATATAATGTAAGCCACAAATGCAAGCCAAATGTGCAATTTTAAATTGTCTTCTAGCCATGTTTTTAAAAAATATTAGAGAAAAACATAAGATAGGTTTTAATATAATTTAATTAAACCATGCATTTAAGATATTATAATTTCACATGTAATCAATACGAAACATTATTAGGAGGGTTATTTTATGTTTTTGTATTAGATCTTTACAACTGATGTGAATCTTATATTTACCCCATTTCAGTTTGGACTAGCCACATTTCAAGGCCTCAATATTCACACAAAGTCAATGGGTACTTTCTGATCATGCGGCTCTAGAGTGTCACTCTCTTGTTTCACCTGAGTAGCCTTATCTATGAAGCCACTTTTTCTAGATGGCAGGCCACCTTGCCATCTTAGTTCAACTTCTTTACTTGCATTTTAAGGCCTCTCCTATGTTTTACAGAGTGGTTAAAACCTAAACGCCTTATTCAGCAAGACTGCTATTGTCCTTCTCCATTATTATCCTACCTATTCATCCTCCATCATCCCAATGTTGATAATATTAATAGCACCTGCTTTTCAATCTCTGCTTCATTTTTGAGCTCTGATGATTTATTTTCTTTCTTGTTAGCTCTGCTTAAAAGGAAAGTTGCTTATTTAATCTGTCACTTTAAAGTGTTTATTAGAGAGCTCTCTTTTATGAAATTACTAAGTCTGCTGTATTGATGGAAATCTACAATTCATCTTTCTCCTCTAATTCCCCTTGATACTTTTCCAATCCATCCTCCACTCAAGCAGCAGAGTGAACATTGAAAACACAAACCTTTTAAAACACAAAACTAAGCATCTCTGTGTAGAATAGGGATGTAACTTGTTAGTGGGCATGTATTTCTTTTCATAATGCAGCCCATGACTATTTTCCTATCCTCTTTTTCCATTGTATTTATGTCACCCCAAATAAAATCTATCTATATAAAAATGCTTTCAGTGCAGAGATGGCACATTCTTTAATGCCTCCAGACTTTTCCTTATGCAGAGTCCTGCCATCTGCCTGCAACACTCTTCTATCCCTCAACCTTGATTGCCTTCCAAAAAACTTAATATTAATGATAATAATGATCATTCATGAGTCAGATGAAAAATTACATATTTTATTTTATTATTCATCTTCCCACTAGTAAAATGGTCTATCCCCTTTATACTTCAATTGCAAAAAGGTCAAAGACCTTTTGGTCATTCGCTGTACTTAATATTTTACCTAAATATATGTATTAGACTTTAAGCTCCTAGAAGGCAGAAATCATACATATATTCACAGTTTTTTTTCTTTAACTCTTTTATATATACATTTGTTGACAAGGCTAAAATCAATGGTCCCAGTACTTAGCATACATTATACATCCAATAAATTGTGGTTCATTGAACGTGTAATGTTATGAAGTGGTTCTGAGTTTAAAGATTCTATACTGTGTGAATGTTTCAGCCTTTTGCATCATTTATATTACAGTAAAGTTGCAAATTAACATAGCTAAGAGTCAACCTTATAAAATGAGTTATACTCTTTTTTTTTTCTAAATTTAAGTAGCATCATTGAATGATTTAAATAGCATTTATCTGTATTCATCTGCCTTTATATTAACAACATATGGCTAATTCTACTAGTATAACCCAGCATCATTCACCTGACATTTTTGATATTCACTAAAGGATGATGATTCAGACATCCATTTCAAATATAAATTTAGATGACCTTCCCTTAGGGAGCTATCCTTACTATCCTACACACACACACAAAAAAAGAGAATGGGAAAAGAGCAACAAGAAATTCATTTTCTTGATTTTCATACAACAGAGCTTTACATTTAATATTTCAAATGAAATGTTTTAGGTGAAATCACAATTATTCGATTTTATTATTAAGTACTATTTTATAATTCATTTACAGTAAATGGTTGATGTTTGCTATTTTCTGCAGTAGACAATCCTCCTTTGCTTCAAGTCTATACAATAGAAGACTGGAAAACAGTATCAAGACTTTAAAAAACATAATAATACACTTTAATTTTTTAAAAATAATATTTAATATTTACCCATGCCAAATAATTTTCTGCATTTTCAGACTCTGTAATATTTATTATACATAGCAATTATACATAGCTTCAGTAAATATATTAAAAAAACTTTTTAAACACAAAGACTAATGAAAAAATATTATACTCAAATCATTTAAATGCAGGAGATTACAGTTGTAAAATATTTGAGGTAAATTAAAATATTTAGAAAGTATTTTATTTATTATTTACGGGGAAATGCTGAAAGTGTGTGAAATGTCTCATGTCTGTTATTATGAAAACTGTCTGATCTCCCAGATATGAAGACCTTGACACTAGTGTGTTATATTGTCCTGTTTCACTTAGCCAGAAAAATTCTAATAAGTTGTAACATAATTTATAAAGTATATATAAGAGATGTGATGTCCTATTATGTAATAATTGACTTTTATTTTCTCTGTGCCCCCAAATTTTCCAGAATAATCTATTAGTCTCTATGCTAAAATCACAAACAATTTAATCAATGGTTCTCTCCAACACATTTTTTCTCATCAACTTACATTAAATTTGATCATTATTTTCTTTTGAACCTGCAAAATCTAAATGATATGTACGAATCACAAATATATCTATATTCATGAAGAAATGAAAATGTATGAGGCAGTAGAATAGAAAAAAAGAGGTTATGTCCCACTTAATGAATTCAAATATTGCTTTGTTGCTAATGTTTACTATTACAGTGGGCTACAGAAAGAAAAATAAGAGGTAAAAAACGTACAAAATGATTCTACTGTCCAGTTTATCTCAGTGCCATCTAAGATTATATTTTTCCTGGAAAGATTCTACTATGAATTTTAATCATATGTATTTAGTTTAAAATTATATAGTATTTACTTGTTTTATTTTAAAATAATAAACAATAACATGTATTCTTTACTCAAAAATTAATTGAATTACTTAAAATTAATTTAACTTAATATAGAGCATTGAACCCTTGATCATTAACTCTGCAGATTTTTTAGTTTATTTATTTTTAGTTGCATTTAAGTCATTCCATTTCTATTAGTATTTACTCAAGTGCTTATTCACCTATCAAATAAACATTTGCTAATATATGTCAGAGAGTGTGCTAAGTGTTGGGCACACACAGAATTTTTGATCTTATCACTCTCTTAAAAATCTCAGTATGATAAAGAAAATTAAGAAAAAAAGGAATAGTGGAGAGCTTTTAGTCTTTTGCTTTTGTATCTATAATAAAAGGGTTAGTGAAATTATACTAATAAAGTTTTACCCTAATTCAGAAATTTTGTTTTCTGTGTTTGCTTCCATCCTATTTTCTTTATATAATTAAATATTGGCTGCAGTAAGCATCTAGTGTCACACAGAAAGCTGGTGGAATCTTCTAAACTTCATAAAAATATAATCATGTAATAATATCGTCACACATATTATATGATCATAATTAAATTTTATATGTCAAATTTAATAGCAAAATGATATGTACTAAAAACAATGTGTTATACAAAATGAAAATCACAATTAGATTTCCAATTACAGTGTGGAAATATAAAGAGTGTGGAAGTCATCATGCCCCTCCACACAATAAGAAAAAAATCTAAACAAACTGAAATCAAAGACTTTAACTGGACTTATTAGAGAAATGGATTTTAAGATTAAACCACAATCCTGGAACTGGGGAGACAAGTGAATTCAGAGTTCAAAAGCCGAAATATGTTTACCTGAACCCAAAGCTGCTCCAGCCATAAACTGGTAGGAACACTTAAATGCTAATTTTGATGAATTGCTGGAAGCTGAGTGTGAACCAGTGCAACAGTGAAAAGCTTCTAGGAGTATTATTAGCCTCCCCTCCTCCCAATTTTATAAATGGAACGCTGATAGGTTCTGATGGTGAAGATCCAATACTGATGACTTTATGTGTCTGGTAGATGAAGGGAAAGAGAAATTATTGTGAAATATGTCCAGAGTTTTCTCTGTAACAAAGTATTATCAAGTGAAAAGACTTTACCAGAGTTTAACCCACCTGGTGGGAGGGTATTCTTCTTAGCTGACCCCTACTAACCTTCCTGTCTTATATAAAACAAATTGGGGGGAGGTGGTGTAGAGGTAAGTTATGCAGCTAGAGAAAAATATTTGTTAACAGCCAAGGCCAGAGAACGACTAAAAGACTGAAGTTCAATTGTAAGATTCTAGAATCCTCCTTTACCCCACACAGCTTATCATCACATCAACAGGGCTCCAAGGTAATAACGGTGATCACAGCTAAAACAATTGCAAGTTGCATATCCTCTCTGAGAGGGAACATTAAGGAAAGCACAATGTGAACAAGGGAGACAAAACAAGTACATTAGGGGAATTTGAAGCCCCTTTGTACCTATAGCTACAGCAAACATTAAACGGCATCAGCTACTATCTGGATTAACATCACTAGCTGTCACTAAGGCATATATACCTCATGTCCTATTACAAGATACAACATATCCACATTTAAACGAAAAATTGTAAGACTTGTCAAAAGGGGATGGGAGATAGAAGAAGTATCTGACAGATAATTTAAAACACCTATGATTAAAATGTTAAAGGCTCTAATGGAAAAAATTGATAACATGCAAGAGCATATGGGTAACGTAAGAAAAGCCATAGAAATTCTAAAAAAGTATCAAAAGGAAACAGTTGCAAAAAATATTCTAACGGAAATAAAAAATGTCTTTGATGAACTCATCAGTGGATTGTATTCAGCTTAGGAAAGAAATGAAAAAATCCACAGGTTTAAAAATAGGTCAATAGAAACTTCCTACATTGAAATGCAAAGAGAATAAGAGAATTAAGAAAATAAAAACAGAGCAGAATATCCAAGAACTGTTGTTATGCGCTTACTTGGGTCATGTCAAAATTCATATGTTGAGGTCTTAACCCCCAGCACCTTGTAATATGGCTGTACTTTGAGGTAGAATCTTTAAAGAGATAATTAAGTTAAAATGAGGTCATTAGGGTGAATTCTAATCTAATATTACTGGTGTCCTTATAAGAAGAGGACTTTAGGACATAGGCACATGGAGAGAAAACCATGTGAAAATGCAGGGAGAATATGTCCATATACAGGCCAAAAAGAGAATCTTCAAAAGAAACCAATCCTACCGGCACCTGGATCTTAGACTTCTAGCTTCCCGAATTTTGAGGAAACAAAAAATATTCTGTTGTTTAAGCCACCCAGTCTGTGGTACATCGTTGTGACAGTCCTAGAAAACTAATACAACTGTGGAACAATTTGAAAGGCTGTAACATACAGATAATTAGAAAAAAGAAGAGAGAATGGAGCATATATTTGAAGTAACGATGACAAAGAACTCATCAAAAGTAATTACAGACACCAAGCCACAGGTCTAGGAAGCTCAGAGAACACCAAACAGGATAAATGTAAAAAATTCTAGACCTATGGCTATGACCTCAATGTTTTTGTCCCCCCAAAATTCATATGTTGGAGCCTAATCACCAAAGTGATGGTAGTAGGAGGCCGGCCCTTAGAAGGTGATTAGGTCATGAGGACAGAGTGCTCATAAATAGGATCAGTACCCTTCTAAAAGAGACCTTTTACCCCTTCCACCATCTGAGCACATGGTGAGAAGTGCCAAGTTATGAACCAGGAAACAGGTCCACAGCAGACACTGGATCTTCCAGCACCTTGATCCTGGACTTTCCAGCTTCCAGAACTGTGAGAAGTAAATTTCTGTTGCTTATAAGCCACCAAAGTTCTAAGGGATTTTGTTATTACAGCGCAATTGGATGAAGACATCTAGGTAGATCACATTCAAGTGGCAGAGAATCAAGGACAAAGGGAGTATCTTGGAAGCAGTCACAGGAAAAATACACCTTAACTAAGGAGGAATAAGGACAATGATCAGCAAGAAAAAAGAGGAATAAAATATTTTATATTTTAAAAGAATAAGCAACTCATAATTTTACACACAGCTAAATTATCCTTCAAAAGTCTAAGAGGAAAAAAAAGCCATTCTCAGACAACAAAAATTGAGGAAATTTATCACCAATAATTTGTCCTGCAAAAAGTATTTTAAAAATTCTTCAAGGAGAAGGAAAATCACCTAATTCAGAAACTCTGATCTGTATAATGAAGGAAGAACATTTGAGAAGGAATAAATGAGGATAAAATAAAACATTTATTTTTCTTATTTTTAATTGATTCTATGGGATAACTGATTGAAGTAATGACAGCAAAATATGATAAGTAATTACTGCATATCGATAAATGACAGCAATGTCACAAGGGGTAGGAAGTGGAATTAATGTTTTGGTGGGAGGAAGTTTGGGAAATACTCTGTAACAACATACCTGTGCTAACATGATATTGTATGGTGTTATTTAAGGTTGGAGTTAAGATAGTTAAAAATGTATACTACAAACTCCAGAACAACCACTAAAGCAATATAACTGATGAGCTAAGGGAAGAGATAAAATGGAATTGTAAAATTCTCAATTAAAACCAGGGAAGCCAGGAGCACAGGGGAAAAAATAAACAGAAACACATAACAAATGCAATCAATATAAAACAATTAGAAACATAGTAGATATTAATCCAAGTATATCAAAAATTAATTTAAATGTATAATGAATGGTCTGAATACACTAAGTCAGATTGTCATAATCAATAAAAAGACTCAACTATATGTTATCTAAAAGAAGTTCACTTAAATATTTCAAAAATCAGCTGAAAAATAAAGGGATGGAAGAAAAGAGATATACCACACTAACATCAATCAAAAGAAAGCTGGAGTTGCTACATCACTTGCTAAAGGAACAGCCTTGAGAACACGAAAAATTTTCAGAGATAAAGATAAGCACTACATAATGAAAAAGGGACCATTTCTCCCCTTTTTTAAATTGACATAACAAACCTTGACATGACCTAACAACAGAGCATTAAAATATGTGAGGCAAAAATTGGAAGAACTGAGAAGAGAAATATCCATTGTTATAGTTGAAAACTTCAACACCCTCTTTCAATAGCAGATAGATCAAGCAGGCAGAAAATTAGAAAATGTATGGTCAGCTTGTGCAGAATTATCAATTAAGTTGATCTAATTGACGTTTATAGATTTTCCTATCCAACAATGTAGAATACACATTTTTGTCATGATCAGGCTACAGCTGTGTATTTCTGGGAAAAGACCACAAAGTTTCATTTCATCACATCATCATTTGAAATGTACCTACTATTGACATAATTTTATCACTGTTGATTTTGACCTGACTGATGTAATGTTTATCTGGGTTCTACACTGTAAAATCACTTTTTCCCCCTTTCCGTGTTGTATTCTTTATGTCACTGCGGTTGCCCCACACTTAGTGAGTGAGCCTTTATGCTCTACGCACTCATTGAGAGCATAGGGGCTACACGAATTATTTCAAACTGTGCATGGGAAATAGGTCTCCTTTCTCCTATTTGTTTATTCATTGAATTGACAATTTACGTTACTATGGGATCATGGATATTTATGTACAGTTTGGGTTTTAACGTGGTATTACTTTACTAATTTTGTGCTCAAATCTTCCAGTTTCGACTACTGAGCACTCTTTCAGTTTATTCTTGTGTCCTTCCGCATACGGCACTGTCATGGTAATTTTGCTTTTTATTTTACTTTGTTTTGTTTTCTCTGCACTTCCTTACTGTTTGTCACTGCAAGATGCTTCTGGCTCCTTTTGTATATTTCCAATTCCAGCCCTGGAATCAGATATTTCTCCAAGGAGCCCTGCTTCCTTTTATTGGAAAATGGTATTATAGAAACTAAGATCTAGATACTACTAGATGTGCTCATTGCTACAGGTTGTTATTGCATGTAGGTGTTCTCTGCTAACAGAGCAAGAGTATAACATTGATATAAAAAAGTCAATACTTTCCTATGTCCTAGCAATGAATATAGGACATTAAGTAAAAACTAAGGAAATCTGAATAGAGACTTTAGTTAGTAATAATGGGGTCAATATTTATTAATTGTAACAATGATACCATGCTAATATAAGAAGCTAATAATAGGAAAAACTGACAAAAGGTGTATAGGAATTCCATCTTATCTTTCATAATTTTTCTATGAACCTAAATCTGTTCTAAATAAAAGCTGTTATAGAAATAATAATTCTGTAGAATATTCAGTGTCTTGCTGGAAATTTCATAAATCCAAATCATTTTCAAACAAACATGTAGACTATATGTATCCTGGGAAGTATTGTTTCAACAATACTTACTTATTCCCTCAAATTAATCTTCTCTTTTTTTCTAGGTACAAGCTTCCCAGCTAGATTACATTTTCTTGCCTCACCTGTAGGTAGGTATGACTATGTGCCTAAATTCTCACCAATAAAATGTTAGTGGAAATCATATCAACAAATCCCATCTCACTTGCTTAGAAGAAACTTGGCCTGGGCTCACGCTTTCTCTCTTTTCTACCTGTGAATGACTATGAAAGGAATAACCTTGGAAATCATGTTTCAAGGATGGCAAAACCCCTGACTTTTCCAGAAATGACTACTTTGAGCAGATTCCAAATACTCATTTGCACATTACATAGGACAGAAATGAATTTATCTCCTGTTCGAGTCATTCTATTTAAGGTCTTTTTAAATTTTTCTTCAGCCTTCATTTTAACTAATATAATAATGCATTCTATGCATTACTTTTTCTCTAATGTATCCTCCAATTAAATACGTAACTACTGTAATGTGTTTTTATAGTAATGAGCAAAAAAATTACAATTTAAAAATTACAGAAATGTTTCATTTATATAGTAACTTAGCAGGGACTTAATATTTTTTTATAAGGATATTTTTCAGAAATGCAAACCTTATACTCTTTTATGGCTTCAAACTGTTTTTGCTGTAATTATTCTGATGTGGCTTTTTCTAAATTTCTTATGCAAATATACTAAGTAATCAAAACAACTATCAGTTACTTTATATCATTGTAATAACACATCACAGTGATTATTTTGGCACATAACCTTGTTTTGCTGTATATTAAATGATTCCATGTTGCTAACATTTGTGTGCTTATGTCACTTTCAAAAGCAATAGTGTGTTATCTGAGTACCTACAATCACATGTAATCATTCTAATAGTCTTTTTAAAAGATGTATAACTCTTAGTTAAGGTGGTTACTGCCAGAAAGTTATATGACATCAAAATTTCTCCTAATTAAAGCCACTTCTACCAGGAATAACTTGATACCCTCTCCAGTGATTAAAGAATGTGAGATTTTGCACCTCTGTAACATACAATTTGACCAAATATATTTATCCTTCTGAAAATAGAACTCCGTAGGAGTACTACTTACCTGCTTTTGCCTATTGTGAGTCAAGGATTTTGAAAGTATTTTCTAATCTTTGAAAGTACTTACCTAAGTAAATGGTACCAGATTGGGTTAATCTCATTTTCTAAATGGCCTTTTGATATGTATCCACCTTTAATTCAAAGATTGAAGTTTGTTTTATTCTATTGATTCAGTTATTTAACCATATATTTATTTATTCAACACAAAAATATAGCAGGCATCAACCATGTGCCTGTCATATTGTTAGTTTCTGGAAAAAAAAATTGGAAAACATGGATACTGTGGCTGAGACTGTTAGATATAGGTCAATATTCATTCTTTCTTTTCTTTAATATTGGAATTCCTGCATTTTAGCTGGCACTAGCTATCACATTCTTCAGCATTTCTGGTGGCAAAGGCATGGTCATATGGCCACATTCTGGCCCAAAAGAAGTGAAAAGAAGGAATATATGGTTCAGTCATTCTCTCAGGGCTGGCCACATAATTTGCAGGGTTCCATGAAAAATGAAAATGCAGAACCTTGTCGAAAAATTATTAAGAATTTCGAGTCGGTGACCCAGCAGAGCAGTAAGCCAAGGTTGGGGCCCTTCTAAATGCGGGGTTTTTGACAACTGCCTCAGTGGCACATCAATAAAGCCGAACCTGCATGCTCTTACTTGGAACACAGTCAAGTAATATTGTACTTTCATTCCTTCCTTGCTTGCTGGGCACAAAAATTATGTCAGGAGCTGGAAGAGTGAAAATATAAAATCCATATACTGAGCATGAAACAGGCACTTACTACACCTGGATTAACTAGACTAATAGACTATTTCCATATGATTAGGTGAGATAGAAATATCATTCTGTCTTGTGTAAGCTACTGTAATTTTTAGTTCCTTTGCAATAGTACATTGTCTGTTGCCCAATATTATGTATACATATTTTCAAAAGGTCATTTTATAAATTTGACTCTATGTTATTCAATGACCACATAGTTTTATTTTCATTACCATTATATTAATACTTAATTTATAGAGATGTAAATTAAAGCTGAATAGGCAATCTGGTAGAAAGTTATTTACTTAAGTGATCCTAAAGTGCCTTTAACATGGTTAAGATTGCGCTAATTGTACTCTGCTTTATAAAGATATAAATATATTTCTCTGATATATGGTTTTATTTAATGATACACTAATTTCATTAATTAATGTCTGTGACAGTTATGTCAAACTATTGATATATAATATGTAAAATTTCCATCCTGTATACATTTCAGCTGACTTCATTTCTCTCATCATCACCAATGTCAGACATTATACCGAATGCATAGTACATTCTAGGCTATGAAGAATAAACTGGAGGTGGATGATATAAGACATTGTAATACCATTAGACAGTAAAGTCAAAATCTTCTGATAGGGAGCATACATTCTTTCCTATCTACTCATATACACAGATGAATGGATGAATGAATCAGTACACACATAAGATAGATGATAGAAATACAATGTAAAACACATGGAAGAGCTAAATTTTCATGTGGCAGCTATTTATTTATTTTTTTATTTTGTAATAAAGAGACCCTTTATTCCAACTGAAACCAATGTTAAAAAAATTAAAGCAATGCCTGCACTCAAGTTGAAATTGGATTAAAATATGATGGGGAAGCTAAGCCCCAATCATTCAACAGCATCAACGTCCTCTTTGGTGGTACCAATTGATTTCCATGGACCCCCTAAGCTGTCGACACACAATATAAAAACCACTGTTTTAATAATAAGTGTCAGTTGGGAATTCTAATTTCATAGGCTAAGCATTTTGTTAATGGCTTTTGTTGCAATGGGAAAGCCACTTAATTCCTCTGGGACCTGGGTTCCTTCCATGTAGAGTTAGGTACCTAAGCCAGTTTTGCTTTAAGTTCTCTTCCAGATTTAAAATTTTTATGATTTCCTGTGCAGAATGATTCAAATAATAGAGCTCTCTTTGGATGAGAGTGGTTGAATATTGATCGTGATGAGGCAATCCAGCTGAGGCTTGAAATATGAGTAGGCCTTTAATAAATTAGGAGGGTATGAGAGGACATTCCAGTTAAAGCAAATGCCACATGGTTTGGGAAGGCAAATGAATGACCCGGTAACAAGAAATATATGTGTTCATTGTTGTTTGAAAGTTTATTCTCGCTTTTGATCCAAACAATTTGATTTTGAGAGAGTTTAACTTTTAAACATTACTAACAAAATGATTTACTCAATTTTTCAGAGAAATTTAAAAATTAATGCTGCTTTCTGTTGGCAAGGTTCCTGTATGCAATCAGATATATTTGGCATTTGCAGTAACAAAGCTACAGTTAAGTTTGCCAGTACAGCAGTTGCTAAAACCACAATGTCTATTGTCAGATGGAGACTGAAGGGTGGATGGAAAGATACATTGAGTGATTCATTAGGTTAATTAATTTTATATAATAAATTGTATTCCTGAAAATTTGTGCTAGTTCTATTGAATACAGGGATTGCAGAAAACAGTACCTAAAATTTAGATAACAAATATCTTTCAAAAGATTAGTCATTAAAATCAGCATATAATAAACTCAACAGTCTATTACAGACATTTTCATTTAAAAAAAGGTTATTATAATAGATCGATGCAAAAGAAGGTTGTAGTCTTTTTAATTGTAGTCCTTTTCAAAGGAAGAATGTTTTGACAAAAGTAAAGTTGCCTGCATGGATTCTAAAGAAAGGTGAGGCAAAGTCATAACATGTAACCAAAATGTTTGTACCCCCATAATATCCTGAAATTAAAAAAAAATGAAAAGAAAGGGGAGCCCAAGAGTCATAATTCACTTGTGGTTTTCCAGTCCCCTCCAGAGGCATGCATGCCCTGAACAATTTATTTCCTCTTTTAAGTATTTGTTTTCTTTGTTCACCTTTGTGGAATTAAGATAATCGTTGTGCTTAATATGTAGCATTAATATGGTAGTACTTGCTTTTCTTTTAGTTTTCAAAAACCAAACATTTTTTATAATATTGGAAAGATTTCTTAAAACAACTGGTTTCTTAAAATTAGTAGTTTATGCCACGAGTGACAGTAGAATATTTCATTCTCTCCTTGTTGATTTATTAATAAACATTTTTATTAAACTAAATGTCTAGCATAATTCTAAGCTCTGTACAAGTATCAACCCATGCAATTCACAGAGGCAACCCAGTGAAGTCTATTTTGTCACTAGTTTACAGCTTGAATAAACTGTAAAGGTACATAAATGAAATAATTTACCCAAGGTCACACAACTGGTAATATAATAGAACCAGGATTTAAATGAAGGTGTGCTAGTTCTACACTCTATGTTTTCAAGTACAAAACTTTCAATCTCTTTTATATATTATTTGCATTTATATATCATAGTTTTTAACAATTTCATTCATGGTATTTGTTTATTTCAAGAAAACCTCATAGACCATATATGACTCATGTTGTTAGGTACATGGCAATAATTTTAGAAAAAAATTTTAAATGTATTAATAGTTATCCATTCTTTTCAATTGCTTCATTTGTTGCACTTGTGTTTTAAAAAGTGATGATTGATTGTTCAAGCAAGATAGCATGGAAATCCTATAATTAATTTTCCTTTAGCCATGCGCAAATTACTACAAACAATACTATACCCAAATTACTTTCTTAGATACTACCCATATGGATTGGGCATTTAGTTCTTAATTCCTTTCCTTTCCTACTCTTTTTACCCTGTCTACATCATTCATTCCATGGCTTTTATTTGTTTGTTTGAATTCAAAACACAAAGAGTATTCATGTGAAATTAGTACCTGTGTTATTTAAACTGTGACTGCTATTAATATAATGAATGGCCTAAAACTGGCAGGCTTAAAACAGTTTAAATTTATTCTCTCATATTTTGAGAGTCCAGAAACTAAGGAACTGATTCTACTGGGCCGAAATCAAGGTGTCAGCAATGCTGTGATCCCTTGCAAGGGTTTAAAGGAGAAGTCATTCCTTGCCTCATTCAGCTTACAGGGGCTACTGGTATTCTTGAGTTTATGGCCACATCATGTCAATCTCTGCCTCTTATTTCACGTGGTCTTTTTTGTGTGTGTATGTGTAGTTAAATATCCCTTTAGCCCTCTCTTAGAAGGACACACATAATTCTACTTAGGGCTCACTCGGATTAAGGAGGATAACGACATCATCTCAAAATCCTTAATTTAATCATATCATCAAAACCCATTTTTCCAAAAAATGTAATATTTATGGGGATTAGGAATTGGCATCTTGCAAGCCATTATCTAGCCACTGTAGTAACAAAGAAGTTGCTAGAGAATCAATGTGTGTTTCCCTTATATACTGCAAGAGGGAATCTATAAACATAGCCCTAGCCCTAGTGCCTAAGCAGTTTTTACCCTTAACCAAAATTAAGTATCTGAATATGGTTAGGATGATGGTTACTTGGCTGATCTTTGAAGTGTATGGACAGATTAAATATATATGTGAATATGAGTGTTATTTATAATTATTTAATTCTAAATCATTTATTCTACTAAACTTTTTTATTGTGGTAAAAACATGTAACATTAAATTTACCATTTTAACCGTATTTAAGTATGCTGTTCAGTAGTGTTAAGCATAAAGCATATTCACAGTAGTGTGCAACAGATCTTTACAACTTTTTCATCTTGCAAAACTGAAACTGAATACACATTAAATACCATTTTTTTTCTACCTGCATCCCTTGGCAACTGCCTTTTTATTTTCTTTTTCTATAATTTTCACTACTTTAGATACTTCATATATGTGGAATAATATACAGTATTTGTCATTCTGTGATTTGCTCATTTCACTTAGAATAATGTGCTCCAGGTTTGTTCATGTTGTAACATGACAAGATTTTCTTCCTTTTTAAGGCTGGATAGTATTTCAATGTATGTATATACCATATTTTCATTATCCATTCATCTGTTGATGGATATTTGAGTTGCTTTCACCTCTTGGCTATTGTGAATGGTACTGCAACAAAAATGAAGGGCAAATATGTATTTCAGATCTTGCTTTTAATTATTTTGGATATATACTCAGAAATGGGATTCCTAAATCATGCAGTAATTCTATGTTTAATTTTTTGGTACAGTGTTTCATAATGTTTTTCATAATACCTGCACCATTTTCCATTCCACCCACAGTGCATGAGGGTTCCAATTTCTCTGAATCTTAGTAAAAACTTGTTATTTCCTATTCTTTTGATAGTGACATGATTATTGATTGAAATATTCTTCTTTTTAATGTAGTTTTTATCAGTATAAATTTTCATTTTAGTATTGCTTTTGCTGCATCCCATAAGTTTTGATAGTTGTGTTTTTATTTTCTTTGAAGACAGTTTCTAAATTTCTAAATTCCCTTGTGATTTATTATTTTATCTATTGGTTGTTTACTGGGTATGAGGTAATATCTTATTGTGATTTTGGTTCATATTTCTCTATATTTGTTGTCCATATATATACATATATATATATCTTCTTTGGAGAATTTCCTGTTCAAGCCTTTGGATATTTTTTAATTTGTTATTTTTATTGTTGAATATTAAAGGCTCATTATATATTCTGGATATAAATCCCTTATCAGATACATGATTTGCAGATATTTTCTCCTGACTCTTGCTAAATCTAGTTTCTACCTACTATCTATTCTTCTTGACTGAAAAAAGATAAATCTAATTATTTTATTTCCCTGACTAAAACTGGCCCACATTTATGTATGCAAACTACTTAGGTCATTCAATATGAAATGTCCAATTTTGAATCAAAAGTTTAGTTTATTGTATCTCAAACAAAAAGCAGTACAATTAATCAAAGTATGTGCCTAAACTATTGACACAGTTTTGCCATCTTAATGGCAGCTTGTTTATGCCAGCAGCGAAGAAGCCTGGAGAGCAAGTGGTGATGAAATCACAAAAGGCCTCCTCTTTCATTTATAATTTAATTGTTTGAGTATTCTCTCTTTTATTTAAATATTTTCTTGTTATTTTATCTAAGGGTTCATCATTTTTTTGATATTTTCAAAAACAAACCCTTGGTTTTGTTAATTTTTTTCTATCGTTTTTCTATTCTCTATTCTTTTTATCTAGGCTCTCATCCTTATTATTTTCTCCTTCTTTTAAATTGTTTTAGTTAGTTCTTTGAGAAGGTAAGAACTGATAGTTTGGGTAATTTATTTTAAATTATAATAAGTTTAGTTTGGGGCCTGTTGAAGTTCAAATTCATAGGAAGCTTTCCAGTAAAATCATGTAAGGGACATCAGTATACATGGATCTGTAGCTCAACCTGTGTTAGAAAGATGTATTAGATGTCATCCATATATAATTGTCTTGGACCCAAGGGCATGGACAAAATATTATAGAGTATGTATTATCAGAAATGTATCACAGAGGGAGCCCTAAAGCAAGGACTTATAGAAAAGGAAGCTGACAGAGGAAACAAAAAAGTGGTCAAAAATATACTTATATGGAAAAATCTGCTTTCTTCCTGAAAACAAAAAGATAGAAAGAGAGAATGCTCAGTAAGATCACAGGCCATGGGTAGCAGCTAGGACAAAGTTTGTGGTCTTTAATAACTTAGCTATAGAAATTGTATGGTACAATCTGACAAAAGCACCTTCTTAGTTATTTAAGGAAAGGATGAAAGATGAGAAAATAAAAGTTAGAAACCATAGAATTTTTTAAAAGAAGCTTGGTTGTGTTCTCTAGGCTAGTGGCTGGTCTATACTAGCTTGCTAATATCTTTACTTGGGCTAGTCTGCAGACACTCGGAAATACATTCCCAAGAAATGCAGAACTAGAGCACAACATAGGATAAAACATATATGAATGTATGCATATCTTCCAGTACAAATCCACTCATATTACTGCTACCTCCACTTTGTAGCAACATTAATGCCTTTGTAAGTTTTTGGCCTCCTTGGCACAGCTTCTCTGAAAACATTGAAAATAGAGTACAAAGAAGAAAGTTTTCTTAAGGACTCCTTAGGGAGGAATGAGATGGATCCCTTAAGTAAAAGCGAAGCCAGTGATGGTAAGGTGGCTATTGTAAGCTGTATTTTATACAGGAAAGGCCGTGGTAACGTTCATATGCTGAAACAAGGAACTAGGGGAAAGGGTACAGGTACATGGAGAAAAAAGAGGAAACTGAGAGGTCGGTGGAGGTGAGATGGTAAAAACAAGCATTGCCAATTTCACAGACAGCTACAAGATTTCGAAATAAAAAATAATAAAGTCAGGAGTCTCAACAAAAATCCTCTAAATATAAGTGAACACGGAAGGGTATATCCTGAGAGATCCCAAGGAAGGCAAAAGTGCTTATCCAGAATCAATGTTGTTAAAAGTCAGGGTTGGATTTGGGAGAATCATTTTATGATTATAAAAATGTATTTTAGGTGATTCTTTACTTGGATACAAATGTAAAAGACTTCAGGCCATCCTAAGAAAATCCTTTCTCATTAAGATGAACAAGACTTAGGTTAAGAGAAAAGTGAGGCAAAAGTAATTAAAGAAAGGCTTGAATCATATTTCTCCTTAGTCAAATTTTAATATGATATATATATATATATACACACATATATCAATAATTTGGTACGATATGAGAATATACAAAAATTTCGAAATGAATAAAAATTTCATGACTATATTTTCAAATTTACATTACATTTGAGGACAAAATGACTGAATCTGTTTTCTAGGGGCATTATAAATGCCTCTGTGTCTTCAAAATTCTAGTGAAAACTCCAAATTCCCAATAGCATTTTAAGCCATGTTCAAATAAAATACAAACATGAAAAATGGTTTTATTTCACTTGCTTAGGAAGTTTTCTATTTTTCATGAGTCCACTCGTTTCTAAATTCCTATTAAATAACACAGCTGTACAAAGGAATCACAGAAAGTAGATTGCACATTTTCATTTGGTACATACTGTGTATTATCTTTTAAGCCAAGCAAAATGTTCTAACTTCAAGTGGATGGCCATTTATTGGTGATTTTGAATTTATTTTTATATGAACACACACAGACCAAAGCATATTCATAACTCTAACTATAGATAAAAGAGAATTCTCTTATCTTTTTATCATCTTCTTATAGCCTTTACTTCCTATAAAAGCTTGAAACATGGCATGAGCATGCTACTCTTTGTCCATGTTAAATTTAAAAATATTTAGAAGGTTTAGAGTGTGAAGAGTGATATTATTTTAGCTGCAGATTTTCGGCAGGTATTAAATGATCAAAATTGCTATCCAGCAAGCTAAATAAGTCACCTTTTTCAAGTTAATGAAACAGGATGTTTCACAGCCTGTAGCATTGACATTAGAACCACTATTGGCTGCAAAGGGGTAAAAACCTAGGGCTGTGTTTCAATGGCCAGGAAACTTCAAAGGAAATTCTAATAGGAATAAAAAGAAAATAGAATGAATTAAATGGCAATTATATTGGTTGAAATAATGGAATAATTAAGTGGAACTAAATTTCCAACTGGTAGATAAGTGATTTGGTTTCTCTAAATAAAGTCTAAAATATTATGATCTTTTAAAATAATTTATAGAGGTTGTAAAATAATAATTTTTCTCATCGATATTATAATTTAATGCAGAGACATATTTATAATTGAAAAAAATAAGTGATGAGAAGGGTATAAGTTTTTCATTGAGATGAGAGTAGTCACTACCAGCAAATAATTTTGCTACATACCCCTTATAACATCTATCAGAAAATCAGATTTTGTAAAATGTGCAGAAAACATAGATTTAAAATTCACATGTCACTTATGGCTACATTAACTGCTGTAATGTACAACAAAATTTCAATTATTTAAAGCAATGGAAGTTTACCTTTGCTCAGGAGGCAATGCTATGCGGATGCTCCTGGTCAGGGGACGGCTTTCCCGCTGCTGCCCACAGCCTGGGTATAGACCAAGTTCCTTCCGTCTTGAGGGCTCTTCCACCCCTGGGGCCCTGAAGTGCTTTAGAATCTAACTCACACCCTTGGGGCCACACGGCCTTTTGACTAAATCCAAATTTCAAAGAAAAAATCCCTTTAATAAGGGGATTTGCTTTGTGAAGTTTGGATTCAGTCAAGGGGCTACATTTGGGGATCTGGATGCCACATGCGGCCTTGAGGCCGCAGGTTCCCCACCCCTGCTTTAGATAAAGTTGGTGAACAAGATCCAAGCTCGTAGAAAGCGCACATACTTTTTAAAATTCTTAGCCAGAAAGTGATTGGGAAGTTAGGGAATAGCCCACAAAACAACCTTCACTTCTGATAACACCTGCAGAGTCTGGTGGTCCCCAAGACCACCCACAGGTGCAAGAAGGATTCACAGAATTCATTGAAAGCCATCATATCAGAGTTATTGTTTATTACAGTGCAACGATGAATACAGTAAAGGGAACAGATACATGGGGAAGAGTCTAGGGAATCTCCCTGTGTGCAGCTACCTGTGTCCCCTCCCAGTGGATTCAGGGACAGTGCTCAAAGATGTGTGTCAATATCCATAGAGCATTTAGCCACCAGGGAAGCTCACCCATGTCTTGGATGTCTAGCGCATTAACTGCCATGTGAATTGTATTTAACTCACACTGGTTTTGAGCCCAGGGCCTCATGAAGCCTATGTAACTCACATGTCTCCTCACCCTGGGGAGCTGTAAGAACTATTTTTCAAGTTCCATATAACTCAAGCACAGAAAACAATAAAAAATAATGAAATTTTTCACTAAATTAGAAAGGATCATTTTGTTTTTGAAGTCTTACTCTATTTTTGTAATAAAACACCATGGCTCCAAGGGAAAAAAAAATTTCTAATGTGGCAGTCGATGTGCTTGACTTTTAACTGGTGGTTGGTCAAATGGACCTGGTTGACCAGCCATGTTGACCTAAGCCTCCAGATCCTCTGGAGGTCAAGCTGATACCATGTAACCCAAAGATCCTACCTTATATTACATTGTTAGATTATCTTGAGGGCTCAAAGGCCCCAAGTAAACAAAGGCACATTCATCAGACAAGACACTGCAAGAGTTTAGAGACAATCTCCCAGGAACCCAGGGGGAAGGCCAGTCCTCTCTAGAGTAAGGATTAAATTTTTGTCTACTAAATGATTTACATCATTTCTACTAATGTTTCTTTGGTGAGAAATAGTCACATAATATCATCTACATATAAGGTAGGTTGAAATATCGAGCCCTTTGCTGAATGACCTATACTCTGCAACAACTATACACAACAGAAAAGGGAGCATAACTCTCTATGAACAGCCACCTATCTCTGGAACAAAGTAACTTTCTGTAAATCAGTGATTTTCAAATTAAGATTTGTACAAACGTGCGGCAGTTTCCTGGAAATATACCTGAAGATACATAATTTCTTAATGTAAATGTGTGTTAATTATTATCTTTCTTCTTTATTATAATCTTAAAAAGAATATACTCTTAGCCATCATAATCACAAAAACAGCTAATATTTATTGAGTGCATGGTACATGGCAGACAATGTTCTAAGGGGTGTATAGGTATTATTTCATTTAATCCTCAGAATACCCTTAGAGAAGAGAACACACAGCAAGTGAATGAACCTGGACTGCAACCCAGGCACTGGTCCCACAAGCTCATTCTGTGAAACATGACACTTTTGACAAAGATCTGAAAGATTACTTTCACTCAGAAGTTTATTCGTGTTTGCCCTCATATATGACTTAATAATTGTAACAGGAACAATATTTTTAAAATAGTAAACTCATTTTTAATGCCTAAAAATCATGTGTTCCTGTTGCATCTGTTAGGATCATTTTAGGTACAAGCAACAGAGGAACAAACACAAACTGTTTTAAATAATAAGTCAATTTTCTGGCTCACTTATCAGGAATGATAGTGCTAGTGGACTTCAGAACTGTCTTATTCCAATGGCTTTGGCTCCATTTCTCTGTAAATTGCTCCTCAGGGTATTAGACTTTCCTCAGGCATTATTAAAATGACTAAAGCAATTTGAAACCTCACATTTCTAAATAGCAATGCCTACAAGCAGTGAGAGGCATCCCTGAATCTCTTACTAAAGGACAAAAAAAAGAGAATATGCATAATTTTTCCCCTTTTTCATTTGCCTGTATTATCTTTAAATTACAATTTTAGTCCAGTGCTTTCTGATATATTTCTTTTATGGCTCAAGGTGAGGTGAGTAGTCCCAAGCACATAGGTTTAATGGGAAAATGTAGATATCTGATAAATAATTTTATTCTCTTAAAAACTAAAGAAAATACGAAAGAGTGGTGGTTATGAAACCAGCAAGGTCCATCTCACCTGGACTTCTCAATAATATTTATTGCTTCAACTGGAGATGCCTCATACTGACAGTCTTTGTTTGGTCTCTTTGTATTAGAACTACCCTAAAAAGAAAAAACTTAGAAAAGCAGGTTTTGATGAGATATTAAAATATTTATAAGTTCTAAACCTTTCCTCATATTAACTTAAGAGATAAGTATTTCTGGTGTATTTGTCTAATTAATCCATTAATTTTGAATTCTAGTTTCCATCTTTGCCTAAGCGGGCAAGAAGACAACCATTAAAATGTGGCAGATGGCAACCAAGTGCCATTTTATGTTTGTTCTTCTTACATTTTAGTGCCCCTAAATATTTTGTCATCTTAAGTTGTGTGGATCATTGGATCATCTTTACCTCTTGTCACAATGCACGTTTTAGAGATGAGGAATCCTAACTAATAAGGCCCAATGTTGGATATAGAATTGGAACTGGGTCATGGAGGCCCTAGTAACCAGGAGTGAAGTTTTATTTACTGAACATGGGATGGCCAGGAAATTCTGGAGAAGGGATTGGACAGCCAAGTGTTTGGGGTTTTCAAAGGAATTGCAGAAATGGTTATTCAGTGAGGAATGTGTGAGCCAGTTCACTAGCTCTACCCATTTGACTTTTAAAAATACCTGAATAACATTGGCTTATTGCGAACATTGAGACCTGTTATGGACTGAATTGTGTCACCCTCAAAATTTAAGCCTACTCCTACATTGTGTCTAAATTTTAAGGATGTAATTAATGTTAAATGAGATTACAAGGGTAAAGAGCTGATCTGATATGACTGATGTTCTTACAAGAAGAGGAAGAAACATCAGGAATGCACGTGCACAGACATGATGCAGCAAGAAGGTGTTCATCTGCAAGCCAAGGAAAAAGGCTGCAGGAGAAATCCAACCTGCTGACATCTTGATCTTGGAATTCTTGCCTCAAGGCTGTGAAAAAATAAAATCCATTGTTTAAGCTGCCCAGTCTACAGTGTTTTGTTATGACAGCACTGGAAAACTAATATAGGACCAATCCCCTCATTTCTTGACGTAAACTTTGGAAGCTACATGTTTCTCCGAGAGGCTCTGAGTCAATATGGTGATAACCAGATTAACATAGACACAGTTATGGAATGTGTGAGACAGAGAAAAGACTTAATCCAGCACCCTTATTGGTCCACATGGTATGCATCACTTTAAAAAGATACATTATCTCTCCAGTAATATTTTAAGAAAGAACAGAAGTAGCTGAGTAGTAAATTCCTATGTGCCTTCCAGGGTTCTCTGAGGCATGGGGTGAGGAAACGGTACTTGAATGGGTCTTTCAGGTTCAGCAGCAGCAACGAAAACTGAGACGGGAAACTTCATAAGCAACGTAAGATGGTCAAGCAACCACCAAGAATGTCCTCTGCCATGAGAATAAACCACCAATTACACAAATCAACAGTCAAATGCCAGTCACGATAATCTGTATTTAGGACCACTGCAATATCAATGGAATGAATATAGACGATAGTACTGAATAACTAAGGACTCCACATAGCATTTCCTATACAACCAGTGTAACACAATTTAGTCTTACTCCAGAATACTTAGACAAAGACTTAAACTAGAATTGAAAACTAGCTTAAGATTTTTTTAAAAAATCAGAAATGATCCCTGCCTCAGTGGACATTACCTTCAACAAATCAATGCAGAACAAACATTTTTAAAATTTGATCTTGAAACGAAGCCAAATATTAAATCTTCTTAAGTTTTACTTTACATTTGATGATATCTAAAAGAGCTGTGGTCCGTGGGACTTTGTAAAGAATACCAAATGATTAATAAGAATGAGTAAAATCATGTTATCAGATAATAATTATAATCATTTGAAGAGTTAAGCATGTTTGTATGTATACAAGTACACTAGCGCCCAACATTTGACTACTTGTGCCATGCAGTTCTATTATTATTTAAATCATATTTTCCTAGTAATTTGTGTTTAGATATTTTGCTTAATGAGTAGGGTTTTGCCGATCCTCTGCTTTGTGTCTCATGCTGGTTTGTTCAAGACTAACTTCTATCTGGTCAGTTTAGATTGTTTGACAAATTATGTCTCCACCTCTGCAGTAAATCAAGGTTGAAATCTTTTTCTGAAGAAATTTGCATCAATAAAGTATATACCTTTTCATTGATCCTTCTCTCTCCCTCTCTGGAAGCTTTTATGTCTTTATCACTAGTGTTCTGAAATCTTATAGCAATGTTTTTGTCTTGGTATACTGTGCACTTTAAGAAGTTTTGTAGTACGCAGACATTCAGAAGCATGACATTCAGCTTATAAATTTACTTCTGTTTTAGCTGATGATTTTCCTCCCTGATTTCTCTTCTCTCTCTCTCCCTTTTTCTCTCTATCATCAATTGCTTCAACTGGGTAAGTGGGTCCAATTAGTTAGAGGTAGAAGTGGGGAGGGGTTGATAGCAATATTTCCATTATGTATCTCTAATGTGATGATGACAGACATTTGCAAGACAGAGTGGGTCTGAGATTTGGGGATAAAGTCGCTCTTAACAGAATTTAAAATCTCCATCTCAAATTTTTTAAAATTTAACATTCAAACAATGAAAATTATTTGTAATAGCCTTTGAGGGAATTCCAGAACCTATGTGCTTAATTTGCTATGTTCTGGAATTTTCTAGCATAAAACGTACTTAAAGGGGTGTGTTAGGTTTACAGGTTTGTGCTATAAAGGCCAAATTAACGTAGATGGTAGGTAGAAACCATATGCAGCATGGCATGTCCTCTGAGAATTATGTAATGGAAATAAATAGTGACCATGATAGAGGAGAATATCATAGAAAAAATCAATTTGATAAAATAATTGCTAAATGTTTTATGGGGTAACTTTTAATGTTATTCTTCCGAGATAGCATATTTTACTGTTTCACCTGTCTGTTGAATTTTGGACACAGTATATTTATTGTGCTTTTATCAAATTCACAAGTAGACCCATTGCTTTGAATTTAGAGGTATTTCACCTAAAAAAAAATCATATTATTTGACTTTTAACTAACATTCCCTTTAAAAATAAGTTTATTCTGCTTCCAGTGTTAAAAGCGTCCTGTAAAATGGCTGCACAATATATCATTAATTAAATGCCTTATAACAATTTTTTTACTATAGTATCTAACATGTGCTAAAAATTCTTCTTGAAATATTTGATATATTTCTAATTATTTCACTAGAATATATTTTTAGAAGTAGAATGACTAGATCAAAATGTGTGAATAAATTAATGGCTTTTCACACATGTAGCAAAAACTGGCCTTCAGAAATAATTACCAATTTATTTTTCATGCTCATTGAAATTTGCACAAAAAAATTTATATTAGTTGTTACTTTTTAATTAAAAATTTAAAATTCAGTGAAAGCAAAAAGTTAAAGAAATTATAAGTTTACAGAGCTAAAACATAACTTAGTAATTAATGTGATAACTTAATTTCCTTTATGTGGTGACTGGCTTCAAAACCAGTTAATTGAAATAAGTAGTTATAAATTACTGAAGACACAAAGACATACTTGAAATTTGTATTTTCTGATAAACTCTAAGTTCCAGTATTTCTTAGATATCAATCTTTTATGGTATTTCAAATGTCAACTGGTATGTTGTGGATATCTTAGAATTACAAATGAAGTGATATTCTAGACCACTGCCAAGATGAAACTGTATTTTCACAGCTAAAATTGATTTCTTATTATATCTATCCTAGCTGACAACTTGAATGAACATCTTCCTCAAGGAAAGAGAACAATGAAATCTGTTTTTCCAAAAGTGACTAATAAGCTGTTCTCAAAAGACTAATAAACCAGATTAGATAAATTTCTGAGTATATTTAAAAGATAGGATTATTTGTGATGTTTGAATATAATCTGTATGCATAAGTTAAGAAGTAATCTGATTCTGTCTCTAAAAAACTAATGGTTTATTGTACACACTATATTAAGATGACAAAAATTCAATATTACCTTTGTCTACACTTCCAGACCAAAATCAAATTAACATTTCTATCTATGTAAATTTGTGGTCCTTGCCCATGTTCATAGTTATGTATTTCTTAGTAATATTTTGATATTACTTTTAATTAACATTAATCCAGGTTCACTTTCCCATTTGCTGTTATGTTTTTTTTTTCTTTTTTTCCTTTGCCAATCTTCTTTCTCTCCAAGTTCTATCACTGTAAAGTACTGATATCCTTCATGCTAATAAATAGGTGAACACATGCATGCACATACACACACATAAAGGATTGTTTTATTTTCTATTTTGAAAATATTGGATCATTCATTCCACATGCAATTTTACTTTTCTCAGTAAACAATGTAGCATTGAAATGCATGAACAAACCCTTAGCTAGTCTAACTCAGGAAAAAACAGGGAAGGCTCAATTAAATTAAATTAAATAATTCAAAGTGAAGAAAATAAAAGAAGTGCCTGAGAAATACAAGAAGTCACGAGGGATTACTATGAACAATTACATGTCAGAAATTGGATGACCTAGAGAAAATGGATATATTCTCAGAAAAAATACAACCTACCAAGATTAAGTCAGGAAGAAATAGAAAGCCTGAACAGAACAATAACATATAAAAAGATTAAAGAAGTAATCAAAAACCTCTTAGCAAAGAAAAACCCAGAACCAGTTGGCTTATGGCTGAGTTCTACAGAGTTCTACCAAGACTTAATTAATATCAATACTTCTGAAACTATGCAAAAAATGTACAAGAGAGAATACTTCCAAACACATTTTGTGAGGCCAGAATCACCATGATCACCACTGAAAAAGAAAACTACAGGGCAGTCTCTTTGATGAACATTAATGCAAAAGTGCTCAATAATATCTTAGCAAATCAAATAGAACATTGCATCAAAAAGTTATAAATCATGACAAATTAGGATACACCTTCAGCATGCAAGGCTGGTTTAACATACGAAAGTCAATCAATGTGATACATCACATTACCAGAGTGAAAAATAAAAACTGCATCAATTGGCGTGGAAAAACCTGATAAAGTCTGATATCCTTTCTTGATAAAACCTATCAAAATTCCTCACCATAATAAAAACCATTAATGAAAAACCCAGAGCTAATATTAAAATCAATGGGGAAAAACTGAAATCTTTTCTGCTAAGATTGAGCACAAGGCAAGAACACACACTTGCACTACTTCTGTTCAACCAAAAGTACTAGCAAGCACAATCAGATGAGAAAAAGAAATAAAAGGCATCCAAATTGGAAAAAAAAAAAAGGAGTATAATTAGCTCTATTTGCAGATGACATGATTCTATATTTGTGAAACCCCAAAGATTTTACACACACACACACTCATGTTCACACACACAAAGCCTGGTAAAACTAACAATCAAGTAAAGTTGCAGGATACAAAATGAACATATAAAAAATCAGTATATTTTTAAACACATATAATGACCTTACTAAAAAAGAAATTAAGAAATAATCCTATTTGTAATAGCTTAAAAATAAAATATTTAGAAATAAATTTAACCAAGGAGGTGGAAAATCTGTACACTGAACACATAAAACATTGATCAAAGAAATTGAAGAAAATACAAATAAATATTAGTAGAGAGATACCATGTACTCATGGATTAGAATAACTAATGTTGTTAAAAAGTTTATCCTATCCAAAATATTGTATAGATTCAATACAAACCCTACCAAAATGCCAATGTCATTATTTGTCACATAAACAGAAAAAAATTCTGAATTTCGTATGGAAACCCCATAAAAAAAAACCCCAAATAGCCAAAACAATTCTGAAAAAGAAAAAGTTGAAGACCTCATACTTTCTAATTTATACTACAAAGCTATAATAATCAAAAGAGTACAGTACTGACATAAAAATCGACACATAGACCAGTGGAACAGAATAGAGAGCCTAGAAATAAATCCAAACATACATGGTCAACTAATTTTTGACAAGGTCACCAAGAGAACACAATGGGGAAAAGAGAATCTCTTCAACAAATGGTGCTAGGAAAACTGGGTTTTGAAAAGCAAAAAATAAAATTGAATCCTTACCTTACACAAAACACAAAAATCCATTCAAAATGGATAAAAGGCTTAAATGTAAGATCAGGAACTATCAATCCCCTAGAAGAGAACATAGCAGAAGAGCTTCTCCACATTGGCCTTAGCAATAATTTTTTGAAAACAATACCAAAAGCTCAGGCTATAAAAGCAAAAATAAATGGGACTACATCAAATTAAAAAGCTTCTTTACAGAGAAGGAAATAATCAACAAAATGAAACAGGATTGGGAAAAAAAATATTTGCAAACCGTATATCTGATAAAGGGTTAATATCCAAAATTTATAAAGAACTCATACAATTAATAGTAGAAAAATAAACACCCTGATCCGCAAATGAGCAAAAGATATGAATAGGCATTTCTCTAAGAAAGACACAAATATGACCAACATGTATATGAAAATGTTCTCAGCATTATTAAGCATCAGGGAAATGCAAATCAAAACCACTGTAAGATACCACCTCACACCTGTTAAGACGGCTATTATCAAAAGGTCAAAAGGTACCAAATGTTGGTGAGGTGGTTAGAAAAGGGAACTCTTCTACACAGCAGAAATGCAGATTGGTACAGCCATTATTGAAAACAGTACAGGCTGGTCGCGATGGCTCACACCTGTAATCCTAGCACTCTGGGAGGCCGAGGCGGGAGGATCTCTCATGATCAGGAGTTCGAGACCAGCCTGAACAAGAGTGAGACCCCGTCTCGACGAAAAAATAGAAAGAAATGATCTGGACAACTAAAAAAATATATATAGAGAAAAAATTAGCCGGGCATGGTGGCGCATGCCTGTAGTCCCAGTACTCGGGAGGCTGAGGCAGAAGGACGGCTTGAGCCCAGGAGTTTGAGGTTGCTGTGAGCTAGGCTGACGCCACGGCACTCTAGCCTGGGCAAGAACCTCTTATACTTTCCTGGATTAAACTTAAGCCCATTATCCAAAGTGAGGCACCACAAGATCCGAAGAAGAGGCTCTACTTGTACTTACCATCAAATTGGTACTAACTGATGAACACTAGGGTGCTCACGTGGCAGTAATACTCTCCAGGGATTAGGGGTACGGGGGCGTGGGTAAACCCACAACTAAAGGACTCTGGGAGCATTGTAGGGGGGAAGGGCATGCCTTTAACCCTCGCTTGGCTGAGGCAAAGACATAAAGTGTATCCATAATGTTTGTACCCTCACAATACCCTGAAATAATAATAATAAAAAAAAATATGGAGGTT
>RJWJ010013628.1:0-39448 GCA_004363605.1 Indri indri | reverse complement strand
GCTCACCGCGGCAGGTGTGCAGGATCTGTTAGCCGATATCATCTGCCTTTGCCCAGGCTCATCACTCCAAACCCAACCTCATGATTTTAAAGAGAAATGACCATAAGACAATTTATACACACAGATATGGATAATTTCTCAAAGGACAGCTAACCTCTGGGGTCCTGACTGTGACATCAGGGGATTTTCACCTCTTATGGTCCAAGAGAATAGAACTCTTGGAGTTGAGAAGACAATAATAATGAAAGCTGACACTTATAGAATGCTTATGGTATGCCAGCTGCCATTTTAAAGCACTTTGGGTATATTAACTCACTTAATCCTCATAACAGTCTCATGGGCTAGATATTATTATTGTTTCCCCTATATTTACAGAAAAGGTTAGGTAGCTTTCCCGGAGTCCCACTGCTAGTGAGAGATGGTGCTGGGATCTAACCCAGGTGTTCGGACTCTGGCATCCATGGTATTAGCACGGCACTGCCCCTCTGAAGGGCTGTGTGGACGGGGGATGCTGTGCACTGCTTTGGAGGCCAACAGCGCCTTGCAGGCTGGGCACAGCTATTGAACTACAACTCCCAGCATGCAACTGGGCTAGCTATCTTCTTAACCCCTTCTTCACCAAAATTCCTCACTGTCTTGGGTAAAGCATTTTTATTGGCAAAATCTGATCTCCCTAAAGGATAATTATGCAATTGAGCCATGGATGCAGATGTAAGTGGCAGTAGATAGTGGAGAGGGAAAGATTATGAGTTAAAATATCCTTTGCATTTTTCAGCTTTCAAAGGAAGACATTGGAGATTACCATAGGAAAGATTTTTTTGTTTTTTAATTTAGAAATGTGTACTGTGAAAATATTCATTAAGGGTGTTTTAGAGCACCCATTCTCAAGCTTGGCTGCACTTTGGAATCACTTAGGAAATTAAGAAAAATACTTAATGCCTGGGTCATATTCCTAGAGGTTCTGATTTAATTGGTCTGGGATGTGACTTTTAAAAGCTCCCCATAAAATTCTGAACAATTCCTCATGGGTATGAAACAGGAGGGACGGCATGTCATGCAGGCTGCCACGTGGGGAAGCAGCAGGGTTGGCCAGGAGGCAGAGGGCGTGGGGGGAAATGTGGACCAGAGCCTTCATTGTGGTTTCCGTGGGAAGGAACAGGCAGGGTAAACAGGTTTGGGATTGGCTAGTTCGAATAATAATCTCGGTGAACTTTGGAGCATAGAAGCTGCCCCTAGTTGTCTGGTACCTGGCCCTGGGGTGATTAGGGCAGGTGAGTAGTGGTCCCTGAGTGGTTGGGGGTGCGGACTCTGAATTGGTTGGTTTGCGTGTGAGAGATGTGCTCTCCCACGTAAGTCGGGTACTATCTCCAGTAATTGCTGGCTCTGGAAGGGCAGTCCCTCCTGGGTCAGCACGGCCCCAGATATCGAGGCATCACAATGTGGAAAATAAACAGACATGCTTAATATATTCTTCTACCCGCCCTTTAATAAGAAGCAGCTGACCAGCTCTACAAGCACTGCGGGGAAGCACCCCATTAGGAGCGGTGGTCTGCAAGGAAGGCAGTAGGAAGGCCAGTGAACCCAGGAGCGTTTCAGCCCTGGCCCTATTTGGTTTGTCAAGATTCCAAACCCACCACAGCGTAACACCCGGGCAAATGGGAAGAAAGGCAGCAAGTTCTGCTGCTTTAAAAAGCCTCCTTGAAGGCAGGACCCACCATTTACTTATCTTTCTATGCTTTTGATTAAATGGTCATTAACTAAAAGAAACAGCTAAAATGTTCTCGTAAAAGAGACAAATTAGAGGTGTGGGTTGGTACTTTATTCTTAAAAGAAATAAACTTTGTTTCTCTTAATTTTTATTATCAAAGTTAAATATGCTGAATTTATACAGTTTTATACCTATCTTCTTTCAAAGCTGAGTAAAAAATTAGCCATGGATTGGAGGTTATTGTTTGTGTCCCCAAAGGAAGACCCTCCCCTACGCCCCACCCCCAGCTCATGCTGGTAGGAGAAATTAAACCAGACCTGCTTTCTTTCCCTGGTTCGATTCCCAGGGAAGGAAAAATAATGTAATTGATGATGATGATGACAACAACGACCAACATTTAACACAGCTATGGTGTGTCTGACACTATTGTAGGTGCTTTAGAACCATTATCTCATTTCATCATCCTAGCATAGTTTGGTTACTATTTGCCCCAAATTTTTAAGTGAGAACACTGAGGCACAAAGAGGCTAGACATCTTGCTGAAGATAAGAAGTCGATCTGGCTTAACAGTGAAGCATTCAGACATTGGAGTCCATGTTTTAATCACTCCACAGCGCCGTCTCCCTGCGTCAGGGTGGGTTCCTGGAACAAAGGCATCTCACCTTATTCACGCAGAACCCCTGTGAGGTGATGGCTATTTGGCCCTTGCCCTAGTCTAGTTGCATAACCATGGTCGACCCCTAGAAAAGCTGTGGCATATGGGATGGTTGTCTCTGGAACATGGAAGAAAAATTGGGCCAAGGTCTGGTTCTGCAAGGGATGGACTGTGTGTCCTTGGGCACAATTCTTAACATCTGAGTTCTGATTTTCAACGGAAGTTCTGAGCTGGGTGATCTCTGAAGATCCTGTCCATGTAAGTTTCCCCTGCCAGCAATCCTACTGGGGAGCGATTACTGGAAAAACAAGGAAAGTGTTGAGCAGGTTCTCGCACATCCGAAAGTAAGTAGCAAATAGCTGTTTGAGTGTCCTGAGGAGTTCTGAAAACATTGGGCCTGGTTGCCTCCTGCTCCATCTTGCACCATATGCCTGAAGCTAGTGAGTGGATAAACATCATTTGCAGCTATTCCTGGGTGCTCAAGAAACTTTGAAAAGAAGGAATGATTATTTAGTGAGGAGAGTATTATAGAAGACCCTGGGGAAGACAGGGTAGGGTGGAGGGTGAGGAATTTCACCATTTTGATCCTAGAATTCCCATTAAGTGCTGTGGGTATCAACTGAGAGCACTATCGCCTTCCTAGGAGGTGTTGAGAAATGCCTGAGGGCATTTTTGTTATCACCCTGGCCGGGGAATGCAACTTGCATTTGTTGGACTGGAAATGCTAACATTCTTCCACTTTTGGGACCACTGCACACAATGAAAATTGTCCTGCCCCAAATGCTCTTAGCACTCCCACTGAGAAGAAGTAAAAGAGGTTTTCACCATGGAGAACATAGCAAACCCCTTTGTGGATTTTTCTGAACATTAATCAATAATCCATTAACTCAGGGAAGCTGAATTCTCTTCATCCAAAACAAATTGGCAGATATCCTCCAGTAAGAATGTGAAGTGGCTGGGTGGTCTAGGACGAGGTGTTTCATTTCCTGAGGCCTCAGTTTCTCCATCTTTATAGCACTAACCTTCCTAATTCCTCTCCCCAGAAAAGAGAAATACATTATAAAAATAGGCTTAGGCCAGGTGTGGTGGCTCTTGCCTGTAATCCTAGCACTTTGGGAGGCTGAGGCAGGAGGATCACTTGAGGCCAGGAGTTTGAGACGAGCCTGGGGAATACAGCGGGACCCCATCTATACAAAAAATATAAAAACTTAGCTGAGCATGGTGGTGCACACCTATAGTCCTAGCTACTGGGGAGACTGAAGCAGGAGGATTGCTTGGGTCCAAAAGTTTGAGGTTGTAGCAAGCTGTGATGACACCAATGAACTCTAGCTTGGGCAATAGAGTAAGACCCTGTCTCAAACAAACAAACCAAAAAAAAAAAAAAAAAAAAAAAGCGGTGGCTCACGCCTGTAATCCTAGCACTCTGGGAGGCCGAGGCGGGCGGATCGTTCTGACCTCAGGAGTTCGAGGCCAGCCTGAGCAAGAGCGAGACCCCGTCTCTACCAAAAATAGAAAGAAATTAATTGGACAGCTAAAAATACATAGAGAAAAAATTAGCCGGTCATGGTGGCACATGCCTGTAGTCCCAGCTACTCGGGAGGCTGAGACAGCAGGATTGCTTGAGCCCAGGAGTTTGAGGTTGCTGTGAGCTAGGCTGATGCCATGGCACTTGCCCCAGGCAAGAGAGTGAGACTCTGTCTCAAAAAAAAAAAAAAAAAGCTAGAGACTTAGAAAGACTTTGTTTTTCCCATTTTGTGTACAGTAGATACTTGTACTGCAGTTAACCAAAATGCATATGGTAAAGTTTAAACCAAAAGTCTACAGAATCAAGTGATCTCTACATATTTTTAATGAAGTATGATTTTAACTATTTAGCATTTTCTCTGGAAATATATTTGAATTTTATCAGAGCTAAGCACCAAAAATGTAGGCAAGGTCATGGTGTGCCACCCTTCCTACTGGCTAGCCTTGAGTAGAAGTCAATTTAAGAAAAGAAGATCATTAGGGAATAAAACAAGGATAATTCTAAACCATGGGCAAGGCAAAAATAAATTAGCCAGAAAATATATTTTGGGGTGGTACTAAGGAGAAACAGTGGCTGGCTCTAAGGGGTTTTACCCTAGAGTGGGGCTTAGTTATTGGAATATAGCATTGAAAATATGATTACTCTTCTTTCTTCCTCTTCTACTTTAAACCTGAATCATTCCCAAGATAGTTTTTAGTAGTCATTTTTTTTAAAAAAGAGATGCCCCTTTATTCTTTCAAGGAAACCATGAACTGCCTTTTAAATTTTGCTTTGTTTTAGTTTTTTTGCTTTAAGATTCTGGAATTAGAAGGAAAATCATACAACTAGACTGTTCACGCTTTGGAAACTTGAACTTCTTGAGGTTGTATTTCAGGCTTTTTGCTTTTGACTTGGCCCTTTAGAAGGGTTCTGTTTTGTTTTGTTTGGCTTTATATTCTCATTCTGGAAGAAGTAAGAGCTTTCCATTGCTGCCTGTGACTTGTGGCCTGTAGTTTCTGTGACTACCCATTAGTTTCTATAGGAACGATGACTCAAGAAGCTAGGAATTTGACCCCAGAAAATAGCAAGGGAATGACGGAACTGGTTGTGATCACAGGATTAGTGCCCCATGGGTCCAGGGCACAAATGGGCGTTAACAGTGGGGAAGCACCAGGCTTCTGCACCGGCTCTGTTGCTGACCCCACGGCCCCATGTTCAGCACCCCACCCACTACCCCAGCAGTGGTGCCAGGAAGACGGGAAGATGGCAGAACCTATGCTTGCTGGGCCCCCTACAGGCCAGGTGCTCCCCATACATTGTCTCAGTTGGTCATTCCTCCTGCCCTGTAAGCAAGGCATTCTCATCCCTCACCCTACAGATGAAGAAACAAAAGCTTACAGGAGTTAAATCACTTGCCCAAGACCATGTATTTTGGCTTCAAACTGATTTCTGTTTCCAAAATGTTTTTCATGTGATTCCTTATTTATGATGTATATGAAATTACAGACAGTTCTTGAGTCCTCGTGTTGTGTGTAGCAAGTATTCTATGAAGTGTTTGTGTAGCATTCTTTGTTTATGTGATGCCTGGGGCAAGGAAATGACTGGGGCTGACACCTCCCTGGCTCTGGAGCCTCCCTGGGGATACCCAGGGGTCTCCTTGGGTCATCTAGATTCAGTAAGACGCAGCCTCGTGTGGGGGTTACGACTCAAGCCCCGGCTTTGCTATTTAGCAGCTGAGTGACCTTGGGCAAGGTTTTGTACTTTCTCAGCCTCAATTTGCTCATCTATAGCACGAAGGTAGTAGGATCTCGTAGGATCGCTACGAAGAAGACATGAGATCATGGAAGGAAGTGCTTAGCACATAGTAAGCTGGTATTTTTCCAGTCTGTCTCCTGCCATGCACAGTACCCCCTGATAAAACAGCCCCCTCCTGAAAGGTCAGAATGACAGCAGAGTAGGGAATGAGAGGAGACACCAGGCCTGAGGAGTGGGGAGAACATACTAGAACAGCTGCCTTCCTGACCGAGACGCACCCCTCCACAGTAGGCCTGTGTAATGGGTACTCTCATCTAGTCTGAGGGCATGTCACAGAACCCCGGAGAAACACAGCCCAGAGGTGGCATTTCCCCCCGTCCCTTTGCTGGGGCAGAGCCAGATTTCGGAGGGGCTCTCTCACAGGAGAGCGTCAGCACCCGGAGCCAATGGTTAAAGTCCTGCCAGGAAAACAGCGTCACCTTTTGTTACTCTTCTGGACCAACATGAAAGCGAGCTGTGATGGACGTGGGCCTTGCTACGCACAGGCCTTGCCTGAGTGGCGTGTCTGCCGTCCAACATCCGACTGTAATTACGTTGCTCAGATTAGAGCTAAGTAAACACTGGACTTATTTTGTTTTGTTTTTATACTATGAACCAGCGAATCTTATTTCTTACTCAGCATAGTCGTCTTCGTCCGTTCATTCAACAAATGTCTAAGTGCGTCCTCCATGTGAGGCACGCAGTGGAGACCTGTTCCCCCGCGTTCCTGCCCTCAAGCATCACACAATCTAGTGCAGGAGAAGAGCAATGAGACATGAGGAAACGATGTGTGGAAGGGGATGTTGAAACTAAACCAAAGCTCCTACCCAGCCTTGATCCCCCCAGGCAGCCTCCCCAGGGCCCTGCTCCCTTGCACATGTCAGGACTGCAGCAGTGGACGGCGGCCCACCTCAGCCTCTTTCCCCCAAACAGATCTGGGAAACCTCCTCTCTCCTTCACCTCCGAATTCTCACAAAGATGACCAAAGGTTTTGAGATACAGTTTCTGGGGAACACCAGGGAACAAGGAGAAAATAATGACAAACAAGAAAAAAGGTACAAGGAGAAAAAGGTGTCATGCCTCACTGGGCCTTACCTTGGCTATTGAGCATTGTGTGAAGAACCTTTCTATGTGCATTACACTGTGTCATTTCTTTCTCTGAGGTTGACATTATTGATATGCCCATTTTCCAGATAAGGAGACTGAGGCTAGAGAGGTGAAATAAATAGGTCATAAACCTAACCAATGGCAGAGCTAGATTTGAACCCAAGAAAATGATAAAATGAATTGATCATTTCTTATTAAGAGCAATTTTTTTGTGGGCACCTGAGTGGGAGGCACTATTATTCCCTAAAAGGGGCCTTTAGGGAGAATAAAAAAAGGGATCCTTGGTAGGGGTTTTAAATCCTCCAGCACCTGGTAGTGCTGGCCACAGGCAGAGCTCAGTCAATATTGAGTCGGTGAGGGAGGGGGTGAGAACCCTCAAATAGTCTCTCCCGACTTACCAGCACTCACACAGGTGTGTCCCCCGCCAATCCCAGTCACAGGCCAGCTGCCTGCACCCTCTTCTCTTCCATCTTGCGGCTCCAAGGCATTTGGGACAGCGTCGTGGCTGGTCCCCAACACTGCTGTCTGGTTCCTGCAATCCCCAGAACTTAGTCTCCATGGCTTCTCCAGATGATGCTTCCCCAGGAGACGATCCTACAGGACCTTTTCATTTTGAGGGTCAGAGGATTACAGTAGTCCAAGACCCTCAGTGGTTCCTGAAACTGCAGATAGCACTGAACCCTAGATATACTGTGTTTTTTTGATCTGATAACCCAGATGGCTACTACGTGACTAATGGACAGGTAGCATACACATCATGGATCCGCTGGACAGGGGGATGATTCACGTCCCTGGGCAGGACAAAGTGGGATGACATGAGATTTCATCACACTACTCAGGACAGTATGCAATTTAAAACTTACAAATAGTTTATTTCTGGAATTTACCATTGAATAATTTTGGACCTTAGTTGACCATGGGTAACTGAAATTGTGGAAAGCAAAAACGTGGATAACAGAGAACTACTATACAACAGATATTTAATAGCAAAATACGAGGAAGTTGTAGAAGTTGTGGAACCTTCCCAACTGCTCCATAAATGGCCTGCTTTTATGTCCTGACTTCCTGCGAGTCAGACGACAGTTTTGCCACCTGCTACCTGGGTAGTGATCTTTGGCAGGTTATTTAACCTCCTGACGACATCTGTAAAATGCCACCATCTCTTCAAGCTGTGGTGAGCCTTCCTTTGAGATAGTTCTGTATTTGAAAGTTCTTGGCTCAGAGAACGTGCTGAATAAATATTGTTATGAACTGAATTGTGTCTACCCCCCGCCCCCACCGAAATTCATGTGTTGAAGCTCTAACCTTCAATGTGACTGCATTTGGAGAAGAGGTCTTTAGGAGGTAATCAAGATTAAATGAGATCATAATATTGGAGCCCTAATGCCATAGGATTACTGTACTTATGAAAAAAGGAAGAGACACCAGGGGGCACACACACAGAGGAAAGGCCATGTGAGGACACAGCGAGAAAGTGAGTGACTGTCTGCAAGCCATGGAAAGAGGCCTCAAGAGAAACCAACCTGTTGACACCTTGATCTTGGACTTCCAGTCTCTAGACTGTGAGAAAATATGTTTCTGTTGTCTGTGTTGGCCAGTCTGTAGTGTTTTGTTGTGGCATCCTGAGCAGACTAATACAAATTTTCATTCCATTTCCTTTTCTTTCCTTGTTTGAACACACTCACACATTCAAGGGCAACTCAGAATTTGAACTAGAATATTTTTTGACCTGCCTGAGCCCAGCTTGAGCCATGGGGATTCAAAACTTGGAAGGAAGACAAAGGGGAGAGCAGCATATACTCTTAGAGTTACAGTGGAGCGTTGGTTAGGGCCTGCCCAGGGATTATTTAATTATCTAGGCTGAGGAGTGGCCCTTTGAGTTTCTGCTTATTAGTGACCAAAGGCCCAGACTTTGCTGTTACATCTGAGCTTGCAGACCTATGTCTAGTAGAGATGTAAATGAATTCTGAGAGGTAGCAGATATAATCCTCAAGGTTATGGTTCTATTGCATGTAGGACATTAACCAATTTTGTATCTAATTCAACTGGCTTATTCCAATATTCTTTCTACAATGCCCATTTGCTCCCAGCGTCTCTAATTCTCTTTGGAACGAACTTTATCATCCTTCACTAATGAGTTCAATAAATCTCTGACACATGTTCATTCTACATTTGTACAAGAATCATGTATACTTTTCTTTGAAAAGTATACTTTGACAAATACAAGAAACTCTAATATTTCGGGAATATAAAGATCACACTTTAAGGAGGGATAAGACCTTCTTGGATTGGGATTTACCTTTTATTTTAATTTCTAAATTTTCTGTGTTTCTGTATCAGCAGTTTTAAAGCACCAATATTCAAGAAGCATAAGATCTGTTATCTACAGAAGAATTTGATTTTTCTCACAGACAGAGAAAACTTGGAGTGAAATGTAAAGTTGGTTATTATGCTTTGTTCTATTCCTTCTCTCCTCCTTCCCACCTCACCATAGTCTCCTTTAGTCTGGGTCTGTCATTCTATCTACTCATCCCAGATGGTGGGAAATGATCTGATAAGATGCAAGATCTGAGTACCTACTGTGGCTCCTCCAAGGCTATTTGCATTTCAATAGGGAACTGATGCTTTAACCTAATGGCTTTTAGATCTGTTTTTTGGGCTTTGTCCCACTTCCCAGACTTTCCTTCTCCCTACCTGTCCTCCCCATGAGCACACTTCAGCCAAACAACTCCACAGATATACTAAGATTCAGGTAAGATTTCGTTTGAATGTTCAATTACTTAGAAAGCATTTAATCCAAAGAGATGAAGTTTTAACAATGGCAGAGGCAATTGTGGTGTCATGGAAAGAACCTTGACATCTGGACTCATGGGTGAGTCTGTGCTCTGCGCTTTACCAGCTGTGTGATCTTGTGCAGATCACTTGATTTTGTAGAGTCTTGTGACCCAGGCCTGTCACTCAGTCTTGTGGGGGAATTGTGAGCGTTGAGATCACGCACAGTTGACTCTTGAACACATGGGCTTGAACTGGGCATGTCCACTTATACGTGGGTGTCTTTCAATAAATATATTGGAGGCTGGACACGGTGGCTCACGCCTGTAATCCTGTCACTCTGGGAGGCCAAGGAAAGCAGATGGTTTGAGCTCAGGAGTTCAAGACCAGCCTGAGCAAGAGGGAGACCCCCATCCCTACTAAAATTCTCTACTAAAAATAGAAAAATTAGCTGGACCTGGTGGCATGCACCTGTAGTCCCAGCTACTCGGGAGGCTGACATAGGAGGAATTGAGGCCAGGAGTTTGAGGTTGCTGTGCGCTAGGCTGATGCCATGGCACTCTAGCCAGGGCAACAGAGGAAGACTCTGTCTAAATAAATAAATAAATAATAAGAAAATTTTTTGGAGGTTTTCAACAATTTGAAAAAACTCACAGATGAGCTACTTAGCCTTAGAAATATTAAAAAAAAAAAAAAAGAGAGAAAAAGGCGTGTCATGAAATCATAAAATACACATAGATACTAGCCTATATTATCATTTACTACCATAAAATATACACGAATCTATTATAAAAAGTTAAAATTTACCAAAAGTTATGCACAAACAGACCATGCGTAGTGCTATGTTCTTTTTTCTTTTTTCGGAGGCAGAGTCTCACTCTGTTGCCCAGGCTAGAGTGCCGTGGCGTCAGCCTAGCTCACAGCAACCTCAAACTCCTGGGCTCAAGCAATCCTCCTGCCTCAGCCTCCTGAGTAGCTAGGACTACAGGCATGCGCCACCATGCCTGGCTAATTTTTTCTATGTATTTTTGGTTGTCCAGCTGATTTCTTTCTATTTTTCTAGTAGAGACGGGGGTCTCGCTCTTGTTCAGTCTGGTCTTGAACTCCTGACCTCGAGCGATCCTCCTTCCTCGGCCTCCCACAGTGCTAGGATTATAGGCGTGAGCCACCGCGCCCGGCCCATAGTGCTATTTTCAATTGAGAGATGGAAACAAATGTAAAGATACAGTATTAAATCCTAACCGTGTAAAATTAACTGTAGTACATACTATATTGTAGGAAAAAGTGATCTCTCATGGTTCTCACGTATTTTTCATGTTTATTTAGTACAATACCATAAACCTTGAATAACCCATGGGAGCCATACAAAGTGCGACTAGTGACACTGGAAGTGCTCTCAAGAAGCAGAGAAAAGTCATGACATTACAAGACAGAGTTGAATTGTTTGATAAGTACTATAGCTTGAGGTCTGCAGCTACAGCCTCCTGCCATTTCAGGATAAATGAATTCAGTGTAAGGACCACTGTAAAGCAAAAGGAAGGTGAAGGATTTAAACTGAAGAATTTAATGCCAGCAAAGGATGGTTTGATAATTTTAGAAAGAGGTTTGGCTCTAAAAATGTCAAGATAACAGGAGAAGCAGCTTCTGCTCACCAAAAGGTGGCAGATGAGTTCCCAGACACCATTAAGAAAACCATTGAGGAGAAAGAATATTTGCCAGAACAGATTTTTAATGCAGATGAGATTGTGGGTATGGAAAAGAAAGGTGGGGGGGGGGCGAAGGGTTTCAAGATATGGATGGCAGGAAAATCCAAGAGCTAATGGAAACCACACGAGAGGAATTAAGAGACGGCAATGACTTGGTGGAGATAAAGTTTCTGAACCAGTGCCCGACGACAAGGAAGAAGTCGTAGAAGAAGCTGTGTCGCAAAACAAGCCGACATTCCACAATCTGGCAGAAGGGTTCCTCTTATTCAAGACTACTTTTGACTTCTATGACACGGGAGCTGAAACTAAAGCAAATGGTGGAAGAAAGATTGGTACCATATAGAGACATTTTTAGAGAAATGGAAAAGCAAAAAAAGTCAAACAGAAATTACAATGTATTTCTGTAAAGTTACACGGCGTGTGCCTGCCTCTCTTCCTCCCCTTCCACCTCCTTCACCCACCTCCACCTCTGCCACCCCTGAGACAAGACCAACCCCTCCTCTTCCTCCTCCTCCTCAGCCTACTCAATGTGAAGATGATGAGGATGAAGACCTTTATGATGATCCACTTCCCCATAATGACTAGTAAATATGTTTCTTTTCCTTATGATTTTCTTGTAACATTTTCCATTCTTTAGCTTGTTTTATTGTAAGAATACAATATATAATACATATAACATACAAAATATGTGTTAATCAACTATGTTATTGGTAAGGCTTCTGGTAAACAGGCTATTAGTGGTTAAGTTTTGGGGGAATCAAAAGTTATATGAGGATTTTCAACCATGTGGGAGGTCGGCACCCCTAAGCTTGTGTTGTTCAAGGGTCAACTATAAAGAGATGTGATTTTGGAAGGTTGTTAACAACTTAAGACATTGCTGACATGCAATGGAGGAGATGTTTGAGGGCCACAAGGAGAGGCCTGAGAACTCCTCAAATCATGCTGATTAAGTGGCCACCAAGTCATGCATTATTGATTTTAACCTTAGTGTGTGAGCACTTGCTCTTTCGCTACCTTAAATTCCTTTTGCCACTCATCTGGTCCTCCAGTTTCTAATTAAAATCTGGAAGTTTCATGAAAATTCAGCAGGAGCAGTTTTTATGAAATGTTTTCTCCAGTAGAGCAGATTGTGCTGCTCATCCGAGGCAGCTCTCAAACTAATTTAACTGTCAGCCTTGTAGCCTTCATACAGAAAGGCAGGGAAAGCAAAAATGGAGCTGTGGTGAATGGTGCCAGTTGGACCACCTCATGCTCTGACTCATTTCAGAACCATTATCATGTCAATAGAAACATCCCCTCTACTCTCCATATTTTTGCAAGGAAATGCTATTAGAAAAGCAAGATCCAGAGAGAAGCAGTGCATTAAATTGCAATCAGGCTTATAAACAAAGCAGCACTAGATAACCAGTGTTGCCTTGGTCACTGGATCAAAGGGAAGAAACAACACTGGAAAAACAGGGAGGGAAAAGTCTACATATCTAAAGCAAGGCAGATATTATATGATAATAAATAGCTATTATTTACTAAACATTTATAATGTGCCTGACACTGTGCTTATAAATAAATTTTCTTGTTCGATCCTCACAATTGATATATTAGTCAGTGTAGGCTAATTGCTGTAACATACATCCCCAAATCTCAGTGGCTTAATATTGTAAAGCTTGATTTTTCATTCATGTCATAGTATGGGCAGGAGGCAGGTGAGGGACTCAAGTTCCTTCTTGAGTAATGCCACCCTCCCTAGGACCTTAGGGTTCTTCACTGGGTCTTCTGCATCCCCCCTGACAGATAAGGAGAGAGGGAGAGAGTCCACATGGCAAGGATCCCATGGGAGGTTTCTTAAGGTCGAGGCCAGGATGTGGCATGCATCACTTCTGCCCACATTCCATGGGCCAGAGCTCAGTCATATGGCCTATCTAGCTGCAAGAGAGGCTGGGAAATGTCCACTAGGGGAGGACCAGGAGGAAAAGGAAAAATGACCAGGGGGAAAAGGAAACAGCATTTGGTGACACATAGTCTCTGCCATAACTACTCATCATTACCCCCATATTACAGATGAAACTAAATTTTAGACAGGAAAACTAACTTGCCCAATAGCACATAGCAAGTAAGTGATTGAACCGGGATAGGTTCTTGGTGTGGTAAGTTCTTGGTGGAGCCCAAGAACCTGATCATAGGTTGCTGGGCTTTGCAAGTAGAGAAGAAACTGTCACTTTTCCTGAGCACATTCTCCAAACCTGGGCATTTCCTGAAATTTTCAAGGTAACATGTGGACATTATCGTTTCCAAGACTATAATGGAAAGACAGTAGTGGGAATAGGATGAGGTCAAGGTAATCTAGGGTGGTATCTCTTTAGAAACTTGATTCCCCTGAAGGCTCGAGTCTGGTCATCCTGACATGCTCCCCAGGTGTTAGATGACAGAATTGAGCTCATCTTGTGCTGAAGCCAAGCCTGCTCCCTTAACCACTATACCCTTTCTCAAAGATTCCTTTAAGCTTCCCTCGTTTTACAGTACCTGCTTTGATATGGCTGCAGGGGCACCTGCCACATTTTAGATTGGGGGCAGGGCGCTAGAACCTACCCCCCTCTTGCCACATCCCCCAGAGCAGTGGTGGTCCAATGTGTCACTGAGGCCCAAGATGATGAATTTCTTTCCCTGCTCTGTGTTCAAGCCATGTAGAACTATGAACATCCCATAAGCTCGCCATGTTCTCTTGCCTCCAAGCCTTTGTACTCATTGTTCCCTCAGCCCGGATGGGTCTAGAATCACTGTTGTAAACTTAGACATCGGGAATTTTTTTTTTTTTAGCTCCCCAGGTGGTTTTATTTTATGATGCGGGTTGAGGTCCAATGGCAGGATCCGTGTTTGTGGCCAATCACATTCTCCTTGGCCGGATCAGTGAGTGAACATAATCCTTACTAATCAAAGTAGATAGGATTTGGGGGAGTCCACTCTCACAGTCACTATCATTTCTCTGATTGTCCTAGACTGTATTTTCAAGGGCTTCTATACCACCTTTAACCTGTTCCTATCATAGAATTAGTCCATGTTATGCAATAGCCCAGCCTGGGAGATGCTTCCCTGATTTGGAAGACAGTCTACTCCCATGTGCCCTTGTAGCTTGCTAGGGCCACCCTGGCACCTCCACTGCTCTGTAGGACGTGGAAGTGGTAGCAGTGGGTTCTATTTCTCTTCCCCAAGTCTAAAATGTGGTAGAACGGGATTTTTCCAATGCTTCTTGGTCATATGCTGAGGAAAGAAAGACTGCTGCTTTAAATGAATTTATTATTATTATTATTATTTTTAGAGACAGGGTCTTGCTCTGTCACCCAAGCAGTGCAGTGGGCGATCATAGCTCAGTGTAACCTTGAACTCCTGGGCTCAAGCAATCCTCCTGCCTCAGCCTCTTGAGGCTGAAGCTACAGGCAGGCACCACCATGCCTGGCTAATTTTTTGTGTTTTGTAGAGGTGGGATCTTGCTATGTTGCCCAGGCTGGTCTCAAACTCCTGGCCTCACGCAATCCTCCCACCTTGGCCTCCAAAGTGCTGGGATTACACGTGTGAGCCACTGTGCTTGGCTTGTTTTAAATCTTGACACTTCTGTGCTCCACTCAGCTGCTAATATTAATATTAGACCCCTAAATGGCCCTGCTTTTCTACATCTCCCACCTCCCCAGCCCCTCATGAATTCTGTGTCTAGCCAAATGAAGGTTGCTCATGGCCCTGGGTTTCCTGCTACTCTGTGTTTGGTCACACTGTTTGCTTTCCTAGTATGTTCATCTCTTCCTCTTCCCACCCTCGAGGTTCTGCTCAAATGTTACCCCCTTGAACTCAAGCTCGGAGTTTCGTTTCTAGGTTCTCCAGGGGAGAAGGGAGTCAAGAAAAGGGTTTGGGAAAATTGTAGGGTGGATGCTGCACCTGTTGATCCAGCCACCCAGGCCCTATAGACATACCTTAGGAACAAAGTGGCTCCGTGTGTGTAAACTGGATGTTCTGTATCCCATGGGTGCTGTAACCCAGAAGCTCAAACCTGTTTGGTGCAGCTGTTCCAAAGGTGGCATGGTCTCCAGGGTGGGGAAGAGAGAGAGAGAGAGACAGAGAGAGACAGACCATGTCCAGCAACTCCCTAAGAATCTCTTAATCTCTTAGGACTGTCAATGGTTGTCCATCTCAGTACTGTAGCAACATCTAAACCAGGGTCTCATTCTAGGTAACTGAACTTTTGGGTTTTTGCAGTGATGTAAAACAATACAAATAGCAGGCAGCAGAGCCCTTTGGTGGACTGACCAGACTTTCCAGTTTCTTCTTCTGTGAGCCAATATTAACTAATTAATAAATTAACCACTTTGGACTATCTACTCCCGGAACTCTTGGTCTTATTTGTGGGATAAGTACCCTGTAAGAGTAGGATGAACTCTCCCAATCAACAAGATGAAACTTCAGCATCTTTACGGTTTAAGCACTAAAACAAATTTGACCTTATTTTACACTAAAGGCAGATAAAGAACATGCCAATTAAATTGATGAAGTAAAGCACCTTTAATTTGGTAACTCATTTTCTTCCTTGTATTGCTGATGTGCTAAAGTAATTCTGTAAAGGTATATCGAGTGCCTGTTGTGTGCCAGGCACTCTTGTACATGCTGGGAGGCAACAGAGAGCTGGGCAGCATGGTCCCTACCCTCAGGGAGCTTCTCATTGGTACCCGGAAGTTCTTGCTCCATTCTCAGAATCTCTCTCTTGCGGGTGTCTGGCTGTGTTAGAGAGACTTCAAAAGCAGCTTTAAAATGTTTCCCCTGGGAGAACAGAGAGGTAGTAACCAGTATAGGAAGAGGGGAATTGCTGCTTTGACACCTAGGAATTGAAGGATGGATACGTTTGTTTCACGTCTGTTTTCTTCACGTGAGAAGCAGCCAGCTCCACTGACTGTGTACTCTTAAGAGTGACCTTTCCGTTTTTCTCTCTTGGAAACAGGTAATTTAATGTGAAGCATCTATTGATGGACTGCAAGTGTGAAGAATTCTCAGGATAATGTACTTGATTTTCCTCTTGAAATGCAATTCACACTTAGTAAATGTCTTTTCTATACAAGGCATGGAGCAAGGTGCTTCACATGCATTATCTCATTTAAGCCTCACAATCGCTTCTGACGTAAGCGTCATTAACCAGCTTTTATAGACAGGATAAAAGGGGAAAGAGGAAATGGTAGCTCAGGGCTCTGAAAAGTGCTAATTCATTTCCACTGGATGAATACACTTAATATCTTCTTTCTCTTAAATGGATTATGATAAAAATCTTTAATATTAATACCTGCCTTACATTTGCATAATTCTTCCAACTTTTCAAAACCTCTCTCATATCTCATTTGATGCTCCTGCTAAGGCCTGCGTTGATAACAGTCTAGAACTATTGGATGGTATCCCTTTGCAAGCCTAAATCTCTGCAGAGGAACTGGCTTTTGTCACATAGCTAAGGTTCAGGACTAAGCTAGTAGAAATCTTGCTTCTGGAAATCCAATCTACATCTTTATTTTCAGGGTCTCCCTGGGATGGTGTAACCTGCTGCTTAGGAAGAGCAGGGTACATCAGGGCCCTCATACCAGAGTGATGCCTGTGGTTACATCTTCCCCAATAGTCTCTAAAACCCTGGATTTTAAAGATGTAGGTGATTTTATTACCCTGTCCTCATGTGGAACTTCCTGACACTCAGTTTCCCCGAGTTAATGATGGCCAAAGGAAAAGGAAAGAAATAAAAAGAAGAAAAAAGGCAGTTCTGTGTGCTTGTGCAATGAGGTGCATTTATACTCAAAAAAAATAAAATAAAATAAAAAACAGAAACCAGTCTAAATGAAGCAGAGAGCGGGTGACGGCAGATGAGGCACAAAACAGGTGCTTACTTAATTGCTGCAGCTGGTGCCAAGTGTTTGGCACCATTTTTCTCCTCACTTCCAATTATTGGCACTGGTGCTCATTTTACTTTTTAGCTGAAGCATCTGAGAAGAGTCTAGGAAACTTCTCTGCGCCTCTCACTTTGACAGGAAAGCAAGCAGGCAGTTTTTCTTACAAATACTGTAAACAAACACAAATATTCTTGAATTTTTTTTCCTCCAAACAACTCATTGACCATGGAAAGGGAAATTGGCTTAAATGCAACTTGACATTTTATTTTATTCTGTCAAAATTGCTTACGGTTGAATTTTTAGTTTGTTTCAAAAGACTTGTTTCAACTGTTAAGACTCACCTGTGTGATTTTGACTGAAGAATCGTATGTCTGACCCTATAGCTTCCTAAGCTGTTTTCTTTTGAAAAGCAGATTGTTAAATTCCCCAATTCATTTTGCTCTTTGACTTGTCTCTTTTAAGTGTAGAAGGTAAGAGTTGCAAAAATATCAGATGCAATATTATTTTATACCCTGTCATTCCACAGATATTTATGAAGAGTAAACACAGTGCCAAAACCTTATGAAGAACAAACAGTGTGCCAAAAACAATACAAGAGACCACGAGGAATGCAAAAATATTAATAAATACGATGTGGTCTTTTTCTTTCAGCAAGTTGGTCCCAAAAGGAAAGCAAAATGAGTACAAGGAATAACATAACAGGATTCTGAGGGAAGTAACAGTAATATGCTAAAGAAAAGCACATGTATATCAGTTATTTGTGATGGCAGATCTAACATCAAGAAAATAAAAATTCTTCATTTTTTCCCCTCTTAAAGTAATTCTTCTTAGAGAATGCTATTCAATTACTGTATTTAAGGTGATATTTGAATTCTGATGCATTTCCCAAACCTTTATCTCCTTCTATGGACTCAATTACACAGACAGACAGAGAAAAAGAGAGAGAGAGAGAGAGAAAGCATGCACAAGCATAATTTTAAACTGAAAAATTTATTTTTATTTTGAAATTTTGTTTCAGACTGCATTTCAGAAAGGGGGACAAAAAGAAAGCTTGTGTTCCTGGAGGGCATTAGGAGACTTGGGTTCTGGTTTTGTTTTCACCTTTAGCCATTTGTGTTTGTGGTCCCTGCACCCTGGGTGACCTCCAGGGTTCCTTTCAGGCTTAATGAGTGTGATGCCTCACATCTTGTCCTGAATGAATCCAGCAGCTGTCTCCTGGGGAGCAAAGGAAACTGAAGGCCGGAGAGAGAGAGCATCCGTGGCCCCAGGAGAAGTAGGGAAGAAAGGGTGGCATTTGGGTGAGACGCTCTTGGACCTCTCTGCTTTCTCGGCTTCCCAGTGAAATACCACATCATTTGTAGAAAGTCCTAAGTTCAGAGCCACTCACAGTTTATAGTGGGTCTGATTCCGTCACATTCCTGGTGGGCGTAGCACTGGCTCTGAGAATGCGGAAGCATGGCCTAGCCAAAAAAAAAAAAAAAATTATACGTATCTAAAAGATTTACAAGCTGGTTAAAGTTTGTGCTGAGTTGTGTCTACAAATAAGCCATCAAGGTAAATGAACTGAGTTCGAAGGAGCTGCCAGGAGGAAATGGGGGAAAGTGTGGAGTGAGAGTGAGGACTGCCATTTTTCCACATGGCTCTTTCCCGTCTCACTTCACAGCCAGCATTCTGGGCCAGGCCTGCCACTTACCCCCTGCCCAGAGGCTGCTGATGGTCCCCTAGCGATGCCCTCACCTCAGACTCTCCCTGTCCAGTGCACACATCACCATCCTTCCTCGAACACTCCTCTCGCCATGTCGTTTCCCTAGGCAGAGATCTATTATGAGTCCCTGTTACTTGGCACATCTCGTCTCAATTCTTTTATTTAGTTGTTTATTCATTTATTTTGATTGTATATGCTTAAGGTGCACAACTTGATGTTTTGATATACATATATAGAGTGAAATAATTACTGCAGTCAAGCAAATTAACATATCCACCACCATGCCTAGGTTCCTATTTTGTGTTTGTGCGCTAAGAGCATCTAAAATCTACTCTCTTAGCAAATTTTCAGTATGCTATACAATATTATTATTATTATTATTTTGAGACAGGGTCTTACTCTGTCACTGGGACTAGAGTGCAGTGGTGTCATCATAGCTCACTGCAACCTCAAACTCCTGGGATGAGCGATGCTCCTGCCTCAGCCTCCCAAGTAGCTGAGACTACAGGTGCACACCACACCCAGCTAATTTTTCTATTGTTTTGCAAGAGACAGGGTCTTGCTCTTGCTTAGGCTGGTCTTGAACTCCTGGCACCAAGCAATCCTTCCGCCTTGGTCTCCCAAAGTGCTAGGATTACATGTGTGAGCCACGGTGCCCAGCCAATACAATATTAACTACAGTTCTCATAACTATACATTTTACGTCTATATTCATTCATTCTACCTAACTGCAAATTTGAACCCTTTGATTTACATCTCTCCATTTTCTTCCATTGCTGCCCCTGGTAACCACCATTCTTCTCTCCGTTTCTATGTATTTGACTTTTTTTAGATTCCACATATAAGTGAAATCATGCAGTATTTTTCTTTCAGTGTCTGGCTTATTTCACTGAGCATAGTGTCTCCAGCTTTATCTATGTTATCACATATGGCAGCATCTCTTTTCTTAAGGCTGAAAAATATTCCATTGTATACGCAAGAATTGTACCACTATTTCTTTATCCATTCATCCCTTGATGGACACTTACGCTGTTTCCGTATCTTGGCTATTGTGAATAGTGCTGCAATGGACATGGAAGGCCAGATTTAGCACTATAAGGTGCTAATTTCCTTTCCTTTGGGTAGATACCCAGCAGAGGAATTGCCGAATCACATGGTAGTTCTATTTTTAACTTTTTGAGGAAACTCCACACTGTTTTCCATAATGGCTGTACAATTTACATCCTTGTCATCAGTGTGTGAGGATTCCCTTTTCCTTGCCAACACTTGTTACCTGTTTTCTTTTTGGTAATAGCCAATAGCCATCCTTTGACAGGTGTGAGTTGATACCTCACTGTGGTTTTGATTTGCTCATCTCAACTTTTTAGCCCAGGTTCGAGGTCCTTCATCCACAAAGCACGGTATTAAAAATAGTAGATTGAGCTTCAGTCTTGGCCTTTGCTCCTTTAAAGCTATATGACTTTGGACAAACCGTTAAACTTTCCTTGCCTTCATTTTCCTAATCTATAAAATGACTTGGGCCTGAGGTCTCTGACTCTAAATGATCTTCTGGAACTGCTGATCCAACATGGCCATCTTGGGCTTACATTTCCCAGAGTGTGAGACTCAAATATGCTGGCCCATGTTCCCATTAGTACCCATTAGAAACTTGGCAGGCCTTGGGTCTCACATTTTAGTTTTGAAAATATGGTTCCCAAAGCTTTCCAAGGCCATCTCCTGTCATTCTCCAAGCATTTCTCTGCTCCAGACAAGTCAATGGCCTCAAGTACCTCAAATACCTGAATGAACCTAGGTACTTCCATCCTATCTGCTCTGGCCATGAGCCATTACCCTATAGGAGAGCAACTCCTGGTCCCTTGCACCTGCAGTCCCCAACCCCCAGGCTGCAGAATGGTACTGGTCCGTGGTCTGTTAGGAACCAGGCCATACAGCAGGAAGTGAGCAGATGGCTAATGAGCAAAGCTTCATCTGTATTTACGGCCGCTCCCCATCACTCACATCACTGCCTGAGCTCCGCCTCCTGTCAGATCAGCAGCTGCATTAGATTCTCATAGGAGCACAAACCCTACTGTAAACTGCACACATGAGGGATCTAGGTTGCACTCTCCTTATGAGAATCTAATGCCTGATGATCTGAGGTGGAGCTGAGGTGGTGATGCTAGTGCTGGGGAACAACTGCAAATACAGATTATCATTAGCAGAGAGGTTTGACTGCACAATAAATGTAATGCCCTTGAATCATCCCAAAACCATCCCTCCCCACCCCCTGGTCCACGGAAAAATTATCTTCCATGTAACCAGTCCCTGGTACCAAAATGTTGGGGACTGCTGCTTTATACCCATTCCCAGTGCATAGAGCTTTTTGAATTTTCTGAATTGTTTTCCTAGTCAAGACTCAGATGGGTTGTTACTGTGAGACTTAACTTTCTTACTTTTTATGGCATGTTGTGGTTCAGCAATCCTTGCCCTTGTCCTCTAGCTGACTCTTAAGCAATCCCCTATAGCAGTTGTCCCAGGCTTCAGGCTCCCCTGCCACCCTCACATTCAGCAGATGGCCTTGCCTAGGGCACTACATGTCTTTGTCTCAAAGATCCCTGCTTCTGCCACTACTCCCCAATTCAGTGTTCTCAAACTTTAAGTGCACTGGAATCACCAGAAGAGCTTGTTAAAACGCAAATTCCTGGACCCCCTCCTCCAGAGTTTCTGATGCAGTAGGTCCGGGATGGAGCCCTGAAATTTGCATTTTTAACAAGTTTCAGGATGGTGCCCATGTTGGGACCACACCCGGTGAACTACTGCTCTAATTCTTTTCTCCATCTCTAGGGAAACAGTCTAGCTTCTCTAACTGGTGTCCACCCTACTACCTATTCTTGGAACCTCCCTCCCATCTTCACTGGGACGGAGCTCCCACGCCTAATCTATTTCCTTTTAGTGGCTTCAATATCTGCACCATGGAAACCTCTCTTACTCCATCCTTCAAGCATCCCCTTATCACTGCTATTTTAATGAACCTTTCTCTTTCCAACGTCACCCAGTTCTAACTACCGAACCAAATACCTTTCTCCTGAGGCAAAATTTTCTGAACTTGAACTTGTGTTCTTTACCTGCTGCTTCAACATCTTATCCTTGTATTTCCTTTTTTAAAAGCTTTTTTTTAATTAAAAAGAGATCCTCCAGCCTCGGCCTCCCCAAATGCTGGGATTATAGGTATGAGCCACTGCACCTGGCCTATGGGGTCTTTTTAATTCCCAGAAATTCCCCAAGCTGATCACTGAAACTATCTGGAAAGTTAAAAATTACCCACTTCTTCCCAAATTCAATGGCTTTTCCTTATTGCATAATAATAGCAGCCAATATTCATTGACTTCCAGTTGTGTTCCAGGCATTGTGCTAAGCGCTACAACGATAGAAATATCTCATGTGAAGATTATCGGTATGTCAACTTTATGAAGTAGGTATTATTTTACAGATGAGAAAAACTAGGCTCAAAGAAGTTAAATAAGTTGCCCAACAGCCCAAGTGAACAGGATTGAACACAGTTCTGATTCCATATCCCATGTGTTTAAACACTGTTCCAGAATAAACATCAGAATTCCTGAGCACCCATTAAACTGCCAATGCCGGGCTCCACTGCCAGAAGTTCTAAACAAGCTGTGCCCAAGTCCTAGGAATCTGGATTCTTAACAGGCCCCCTTGTGATTCTGATGTGAGCCTCCCCAGAACCACACACATTTTGAGAAACAGTCCCTCTCTATTGACATAATTGGCCACTTCCTCTCTTTGAACACTTCCCTTGGTTGCTATGATACAACAACTTTTTTGGTTCCGTGGACTCTCTGATTGTGCTATACTCCTTCCTCCTCTCCTGCCTGTGTCACTGCCCCCAAACTGTCCTCTGCCTGTCCCTCCCTCTGCTGTCTGCCTCCAGGAGCCCATCCACTAGCAGGGCTCCAACTTGGGCAGATGGTTCCCAACTTTGCCCTTCTAGTGCCAACCTCCTGGTGAGAGCCACCAAGCAGCGTGAAATAATTTTGGAACAGTCAAGAGCCATAGCCCAGGCCCAGGACAAAATGTGAGTCAGGTGACATTGATCCTGGTGCCCCATCACCCACTGTGCCCTTGGTCTTTCCTCTGCCCATAAGATCTCTGTGCTTTTCAGTTTTCTAATCAAATCAGTTCAGTAAAAGAGCTGATCAGTTTACACTTTCACACTAATGTGTAACCTCTCCCAGTCATTTGCATTTTTAAAGCCTTTTATCTCTCTTTGTGGGTTCAACTGTTGTTCCTGTGTTGATGACAGAAAGGCGGAATTTAGAGGGAAACCAGGACTGAGGAGGAAGGAGGAAGGTGAGCAGGTCTGGATGGGGACCTTCTCTTCCCCTTGAAATTTTCTGAAGTTCAGAGTCAAAAGCAGCCAGTAACACTGCTGGGAGGGCAGGACTTGGTCTCTCCTGTCTCCTGCACACTTCAGTGCCCTGAGCAGGGACAAGCAGTAACTGCAGCTGCTGCGGACTTGTCCCTGGAAGCGCAGAGGGTGAAGACAGACTGTGGAGTTGGCAGCTCTGCAGCATCTTACCATCCTGACACTCGGAATGGCTGACTCCTCTTCAGGTCTTTCAAGTTTTGGCTTAAATATTCTCTCTTCCAGGCAGCTGGTCCTGCTCACGGAGCTTATGAAGGCCCTTCTTGGTGATTCTCTGTGTTGACAGTTGTTTTCCTTCATTTCGTATATCATGGTCTGTAATTATTTTGTTTATTTACTTGTTCTTTCGGTCTTCATTTGGAGAGTCAGGCTCAAAAGGGCAGAGACCGTGTCTGCCTTGAGCCCTCTGTGCTCATAGCACATTGCCGATTCATATCAGATAATAAGTATTTGTAGCAGGAACGGGTGGATAGTTACATGTCTACCACCAGGCACTTCATAAATAGTCCTTGAGCTGAACTGAGCTGCACCCAGTAGCTATCCCGGCGCTGAATCCCGGCAATCAGAGAGCAGCATGCTCACCTCACTGCTGGGCTAGGGTGGGGAATGCCTGGGAGGTGGCATCAAGATAAGTTATGAAAAATGTTGAAATAGGCAAAAAAGATGACTGTGTGTTCTGTCTAGCATGCTATTGAGTTGTCTAGACTTTCGTTGTCTTTGAGCTACTTTACAACTTTGTAAGTTGTAGAAAACTAGTAGTAATACAAATGATTCTTGTCCATAGAAATACAAACAAATTTTTTCTGGTGGAGGTGCAATTTGATTATTGTTCTGTGGATATTGAACAGTTTTGCATATATTTGTAAATTCGTTTTAGCTTTCCTGATTGCCTGTATATGTACGTGCTTTCAATTCTCCTTTGAATTGCTTGTAACATCTTACTGGTTCCCTCATTAATTAGTAAAATAAAATCTCTGACACATAGTAATTTTATCTTTGTACATGAGTCACAATTTTAGCCTTTTAAAAATTATATTTTTAAATTGAATTTCATCAAAATCAGGAATTTTTATGCATAAAAGAAAGTGAAAATAACCAACAGAACAGGAGAAAATATTTGCAAATTGTATCTAGAATTTATATCCAGGATATAAAATATTAGGGTTTGAATGTAGGTATCCCTCCAAAATTCATATGTTGAAACCTAATCACCAAGGTGATGCTATTAGAAGATGGGGCTTATGGGAAGTGATTAGGTCATGAGCACTGCACCTTACTAATGGGATAATGCACTTATATCCCATTCAGATGTAAGAGAGTGCTTTCTGCTTCCATTTTTTGCCAAGTGAGGAAGCAGCAACAAGATTCCTTCTTAGAAGCGGAGAGCAAACCTTTACCAGTTGCTGAATGTGCTGGCACCTTGACCTTGGACTGCCCAGCCTTCAGAACAGTGAACAATAAATTTCTACTATTTATAGATTGCCCTGTCTGTGGTATTTTGTTATAGCTGCAGGAATGTACTAAGACAGAAATTTATACTGAGAAGTTGGGTGTTGTATAACAAATACCTAAAAAATATGAAAGTGGCTTTAGAACTGGGTAATGAGGGGAGGCTGGACCATATAGGGCAATTCTGATGAGGGCTCATAAGAAAGGAGAGATGTAGAAAGAGCCTCAGTTTTCTTAGAGATTACTTAATCTCTCATTAAGAGATTACTTAAATGGTCATGATCAGAATACTTGTACAAATATGGATAGTAAAGGCCATTCTGATGAGGTCTCAGATGGAATAAAGCAACATCCTATTAGAAACTGGAGGAAAGGCCATCCTTGTCATAAAGTGGCAAAGAACATGACTTCATTGTGTTTGTGTCCTAGTGTTTTGTGGAAGGCAAAATTTAAGAGCAATAAAATTAAGATATGTGGCAGAAGAAAAGCAAAGTGTTGAGGGTACAGCATGGCTTCTCTTGACTGCTTATAGTAAAATACAAGAAAACAGAAATTAATCAAAGACAGAATTTATAATTAAAAGGGAAGCAGAACTTAAAGAGTTGAAAATTTCTCTGCCTGGCCAGGTTGTAAAGACCGAGAAAGCGTCTTATGGAGAGAACACCAAGCAAGGGTGTGGCCAAGTGAACGTTTGATAAGGAGATGGGAATGAATGGAAGGCAACCAGATGCTATTCATCAGGACAATGAAAGAATGACCCCCAAAGCATTTCAGAGATCTTAGAGACTGCTACTCCCCTCACAAGCCCAGAGTGCCAGGGCCTTGAGGGCAGAACTATTTCAAGGGAGGGGCCCAGGTTGCCTGTGGGAACTTGGGGTAAGCTGCCCAGGCCACCTCAAATTTTTGCTCCACACCTTCAGGTGCAGTGCTTCCTGGCCACCCTAACTATGGCTGAAGCAGGCCCAGATGCTGCTCAGACCACTGCTGCAGAGGTCACAGGCAGTAAACCTTGGAAGTGTCCACATGGTGCTAACTTTGCAGGCGTGCAGAGTATATGAGCTGTGGAGGCATGGCTACTTCCACCTAGATTTCAAAGGATGCCCAGGAGAGACTCAGGGTCCAGGCAGAGAATGGACAAAGGGGAGGGGCTGCTGCAGAGTGTTCCCACTAGTGCAACACCTATTGGAGCCATGGGAGCAGGGCCACCCCCAAGACACCAGACTGGTAGAACCACTAGTGTGCAACTCCAACCTGGGAGAGCCACAGACATGTGACAGGAGAGCTGCTACATGGACTGTGCCTAGAAAAAACATAGGGGTGGGGTCTTCTGGGGCCTTGGGAGCCCAATCCCTACCCCAGCGTGTTCAGAAGATGGAACATAGAGTCAACGAAGATTGTTCTCAAACCCTAAGATTTAATGTTGTTTGCCTTGCCGACTTTTGGACTTGTGACCCGTTACCCTTTCTTCTTTCTTGTATTTCTCTTTTGGAATGGGAATGTCTATCCTATGCCTGTCCCACCATCATATTTTGGAAGCAAATAATACATTTGATTTCACCAGCTCACAGCTAGAAAGGAATTTGCCTCAGGATGAATTATACCTTGAGTCTCACCCATATCTGATTTAGATAATATTTAAATGAGACTTTAAACTTTTGAGTTGATGCTGGGATGAATTAATACTTTTTGGACTATTAGGATCGAAGTAATGTATTTCATATGTGAGAAAGACACAGATTTTGGTAGGGTAGGGGTGGAATGCTATGGTTTGAATACATACGTGCCCCTCCAAAATGTATATATTGAAACTTACTGACCAAGGTGATGGTATTAAAAAAATGGGGCCTCTGGGAGGTGATTAGGTGAGGGCCCCACCCTCATGAAGGGGATAATGCCCCTATTAAAGAGGCTTCAGAGAACTGCCTCTTGCTTCTGTCAGGTTTAGTCTCTTTCTGTGTTCTCAGTTCTTGGTGCACTCATGAGCAGAGGATGATCAGACACACCACAGTAAGGCAAGCATGAAAATGAGGTTTATTGAGGACAGAAAGATAGGATTATAAAGCAAAAGCAAGATATAGGTTTACAAAGTGAGATACATATGCCACTGATGACGACCAGATCCCTTGTTGCAGCAGAAAAAAGAGAGTTTGATTATGGTCTGTGTCTTGTTTTATGGTGTCCAGATAGGGACCTCCCTGTGGCTCAAACATCACTATGGAACCACTTTGCTTGGCTACTTGGGAGTTGCATGACCTGAGTCTTACTACACATGTGGGTTCTAGGTCACTTTCTATACTCTACTGTACTTATGCTGCTTGGCCCATGGGCTAGAGAGTCCTCTGCATTCTTTTGCAATTGGTGCACTAAGTTCTGATTGGCAGATTAGGTATCACCTCCTCCCCCAGGTACAGCAGTAGTTCAGAGAAGGATTAAGGTGGGACAGGACCAAGATGGGGGCCTGGGGCCTACCCTTGTCATTTCCAGGTGGGGCGATTGCACCAAGGCGAGGCACAAACTTTCATCCTTAGGAGACCTGGAATCCCTTGCTAACTACCTAATACTTCCACTCTTCTGTAATGACAGGATAGAGCAGGAAGGTGTTGTCTTGGAAGCAGAGAGCAAGCCCTTATCAGACACTGAATCTGCTGATACCTCGATCTTGGACTTTCCCAGCTTCCAGAACTGTGAGAAATAAATTTCTATTACTTATAAATTACCCAGTCTGTAGTATTCTGTTATAGCAGGAGCAGACAATAAAGAATTAAAACTCAACAACAAAACAAAGAACCCAATTCAAAAATGGGCAAAGGACCTAAACAGTCAGTTCTCCAAAGAAGATATATAAATGGCCAATAAGCACATGAAAAGATGCTCATAATTCCTTAGGGAAATGCAAATCAAAACTACAATAAGATATCACTTCACATGTATTTAGATGATTTTAATAATAATACTTTTTAAAAAAGGGAAATAACAGGTGTTGGTGAGGATGCGGAGAGTGTGGGAATGTAAAATTGTGCGGTTGCTATGGAAAACAGTTTGGTGGTTGCTCAGAAGGTTAAACCTAGAAATCCCAACGTGACCCAGCAATTCTACTCCTAGGTATATATGCGAAAGAATTGAAAGCAGGGATCTGAACAGGTAAGTTGTATACCAGTGTTTATAACAGCATTATTCACAATAGCCAAAAGGTAGAAACAACCCAAGTATTAGTGAACAGACGAATGAATGAACAAAATGTGGTGTATACACAAATGGAATATTATTCAGCCATTGAAAGGAATAACACTTTGATATATGCTGCGATACAGATGGACCTTGAAAACAATATGCTTAGGGAATTAAACCAGACACAGAAGAACAAATATTGTACGATACCACTTATATGAGGAACCTAAAATAGGCAAATTCATTGAGACAGAAAGTAGAATAGAGTTTACAAGGGCTGGTGGAAGTAGAATGGGCAGTTAATGGGTAAGGAGTTTTTGTTGGGGATGAAGGAAAAGTTTTGGGTATAGATAGTAGTGATGGTTACACAACATTGTGAATATAATTAACGCCACTGAATTGTCTGCTGACAAATTATTAAAATGATAAATATCATTGTATGTATTTTACCATAATTTAAAAAAATATCTTTTAATGTGGGGAGTGGCCATGGCCAGAATGTGCTCCTGAGAGCACCATGGTTGAGGACCTGAAAGTCTTGCATCCTGGTGCACATGCCAGCTCACTTACCTGCTGTGTGACCACAGATGAGGTAGCACTGACAGCTCTTGCTGATAAAGTTGAGGCAGGGAGGAGACAAAGGGGATCTCTAGGTCTCTGGCTTGAGCACCAGCGTGATGAGGAAAGACTGGCAGAGGAAGTGGGGTTAGTTTGGAGTAGGAGTTAAAATTTCAGTTTGGGTCATGAAGGAGCTCAGGAAATTTCACCCCAAAATATGACTCCTTGGTATAAAGGGTATTTTGAGTTAAAGGCCCTTCGAGATCCACAGGCTCTTGGAAGGAGCTTTCCCTCTATTGGAAATAGATAGTTGTAGATAGTCACAAGGAGACATTAAGTGGAGAGTTGAATATGGAAGTCTCAGCTCAGTAAAGAAGTCTGGGCTGGAGATACAAACTGAGAAGCATCGGCTTGTAGGTGGTCCTTTGAGCCATGGCCGAGAGTGGAAGGTGGAGAACACCCAGCCTCAGTGCCATGGAACAGCAGGAGCCTGAGAAGGCATAGGCTCTGAGGAAGAGAGAAAACTGAGCGTGGCCTCAAGGAAGCCAAGAGAGACTAGTGAGCTTGCTCTTGCTTTCTAGCAACTCCCTGTCTAGTGACCTGGACTCAATTCATCCACTGCTTAATTCTTGTCATGTGAGAAGGCAGCACCCAATACATAATGGTTCAGACTATTTTCCACAACACACTTTATTGTCAGAAATTGTGCTAAATAGGATAGGATGCATAAGGGCATCATCAAATAAAAGCAAATCTGCACTTGGTGAGGAGAGACTCTAATTAAAAAAGATTATTGCCAGGGCTGGGAGAAAGCACTCTTGCAATAGCGGAAGTGGACTGTGGCAACGGGGAGAACACTGACCATGAGATCTGCAAGTGTCTCAAGAGTTAGGCAAAAAGGGGTTCTCTTACAGAGAGAAGTAAACAAGGCTAGAAAGAACCAGGGGTGGGGAAACAGGATGAAGTGTGGCCCGAGGGGATAGTAGGCCAGAGAATGTCTTTCCCTGAGGCCAGCCTGCTCTCGGGAGGGCCTGTGTGCCAACTCGGGCTGAGGGTGGGTCAAAGCACAGGGGCTTGGAGGAACGAGAGAAGCTGTACCAAAGTTTAGTCAACAAGCATTTTGTTCATGATCAGTGGGGACAAGCAGTTCAGCTTGTCATTTATCAGACAAGGAATGGGAATTTGTTGAGTCTATCTAGGCTTGCCATGGGTTAAACAAGTGGCATCTGTGAGTCTTATGTAAGTGATATAAGAAAGGGTAGTTCTTTGCAGTAAGCTGTTTTCCAGAACACACAAAAAAATTGGGGAGAGGGCAGGGAGTGGGATTTCTTTACCCTTCACTGTTTTCCAGGAGCAAAGGGCTCAGGTAAAATGCAACATCGTCAATGTGCTATGGCATGTGAATTCCATCCCTCCAGTCCGGATGACACACTGGTGTTGTCAGCCAGTGTAGATATTCCTGCCCAGGAACTTAAGGACTGTCTCTTGCGGTGCCCCAGGTCCCAAGAGTCCTTTCCTGAGTGTTTAAAACTTTTGACTCTTCCCTTGAAGGAGTCCCCATGCTTGACTTACCATGAGTCTTATCCCCAAGAGATGCATCCAAGACAGTGCCATAACCTCTGCTTCCAAACCACCACCACTGACGCAGGGGCCGGAGGGGAATGGACCATCTCCTTGGAAATTCGCATCCTATGGGCTGAATGCAGCTCACAGAAGTGTTATGTCCACGGGATGTTTTGCTTTAATTTTTAAACTTGAATTATATGCCAATATTAAAAATCAAAATATTGAATCTAAAAATCCAGATTTCCAGTTTCTCTTTAAAAATGGATTGTTCTAACAATTCTGGCCTGTATTTCTACTGTATGCCTCCTACACTATTTAACGAAATTCCTGACAATAAAATGTGACGTCTAAAAAGTTCTGTTTATGAACACAAGTATTACTTTAGGGGCTGTTACTGTTATATAGCCAAAGTGAGGAGGGATACGAACTCTCCACCTTTTATTCACCACTGTTCGCCTGAGCCTATTCAGTCATTTATGTTTTCTGTGGGTTCTTAAATATTTCTATTTACTACTACCAATTGTCACCTTCAGTACCAGGACAACTAGTCAAAGAGATTTTACTTTCAGAGGATTTGTTAATTAAGGCATCATTTAGGAAAATTTCCTATTATTTAAGTCAAATCGCCTGACCACATAATAATGATGACATGTATCCTTAAATACATGACCTACTTCACTGCACATTTTAATTGATCACACTCTCTACATGTCAACTTGGGATTGATAAATTGTGAAATCATGTAATATGGTCAAGTCCTTCTTGGTACTTGCTTATACTTTATATAGAGAGAGGGGTTGAGAGGTGCCATGCCTCCCTCTCCTTTGGATACAAAGTCAGTGCATTTTGGACAACAGAGTTAAACCCTGTGGCTTAAGCTTTTTGAACACAAACATAAAGCCCTCTGTCTCCAAAGCCTTTGCCTAATTTCCCTTTTCTTAGGGTTAGGGGACCCTCCCTGGAGCCTCCATAACCTCTGGGCCTGTTTCTATCACTGCCCGCCACCCCCAAGGTAAGCCTTGAAGGAAAGCATTTTGTCTTTTCCGTGATCGTAGCCCCAGGCCCAGCCAGGCCTTGAGGAATGATCCAGAGACACAGCACCCATCAACTTTTATTACTATAGTAGGTCTATTCACTTTGCATAAGTGAGGCATGAAATCTTCATACCGGCAGATATTGTATGACAGAAAATAAGCACATCAGTTTCCTGTGTTCCTGGTTTCTGCTTCTCATCTCATTTGACAAGGTAAGTGTCTCCTTATCTCTTAATCACAAGGCTCCTTATGCAGGACTCTGCCTCAGAGGGGGGTTTTATAGACATCCTGTCTCTCTTCTTGCCTCCGGGGGAGCAGCCCTAAAAATGACAGTCAATTCATTTGGCTAATTGGTATACTGCTGTCTCTCCACTCTGTTTCCCGATGTCCATTCCAAGCACAGGATTCGTGCAGTGCAACCTCTCTGGCAGCCTCCTCCAGACATTTACACAAGCAAGGGGCCGCCGTTTGGCCAGCTTGCAGAAGATAGCTGTTAGGCTGTGTCTCTCTGTTCAAGGACTGAACTCTAGTATGAAGGTCGTGGAGCTGCCGTCTTCCAGATCCGAGCTTATAAAAACGTACAGGAAGTTCAGGCTGACCTTGCCAAGTGTTCCAGGCCTGGGCACTTTCAGTCCTTTGGATGCTGACTAGTGTCTTTCTCAGCATTTCCAGAGCCCCTGTGGGCCTCCCACTTGGTGCCTGCAGGAAAGTTGTCTTTGAGTATGTAAGCATGTATTTGGCATAATTTCTGTGGCCCCAGGAAATTCCACCTACCCACTCTCTTATCTATTCTTTCATGCCTGAAATTGCTTTAATCGCCCATATTTCCATTTACCATTTAGCATCAAAGTTTTAAAAACCTCTATGAGCAGTTAAATTTTTAAAAATGTAAACTTTTTATTGACTGTAACACACATACATAAAAGTGCACAAATCATAGGCGTGAACGAAGCACTCATGAGCTGAACACCAGGATCAGATATAGAACGTTGACATATCCCTGGAAGCCTCCTTGTCACTTCCCGTAACCCTACCAGGGAAATCACTGCCGTGACTTGGAACCAGACAGATTACTTTGTTTGTTGTAATCGACAGATAAAATTGTACACATTTACTGTGTACAACATATTGTTTCGAAGTATATATACACTGTGGAATGATTAAATCTAGCTAATTAACATATGCATTATTTCACATAGTTATCCTTTTTGTTTTTGTCTTTATGTAAATGGGATCACGTCATATGTATTCTTTTGCCTGAGCAATGCTTCTTATGCTCAGCTTTCTATTAATATTTATGAGATTTATCCATGCAGTTGCATGTAGTTGTAGTTTGTTCATTTTCATTGCTGTATAGTATTCCACTGTGCAAATAAACCACAATTTACTTAACTATTCTAATGCCGATGGACATTTGGGCTGCTTCCAGTTTTTTACTTACAAATAGAGATGGTATGAACATTCTAGTTCGGGTCATTCAGTGAACATATATATACTTCTCTATGGAAATACATTGAGGAGTGGAATATATGAGACATAGAATGTGTATGTTTAGCATTAGCAGGTATTATTAAACACCTTTTCCATGGCGGTTGTACCAATTTACCCAACCACTGTCAGCGTAAGAGTTATGGTCACGCTACATCTTCATCAACACTATATCTCTGTATTTCAGTTAGCCATTCTGGTGGGTATATAGTGGTGTGCATTGTCTTCTTAATCTGCATTTCTCTGATAATTAGTAAAGATGAGCATTTGTTTTATGTGCATTGGCCATTTGGATATCTTTTCTTTTCTTCTTCTTCTTCTTTTTTTCTTTTTTTTAGCAATGGGGTATCACTATGCGGCCCAGGCTGGAGTGCTGTGGCTATTCACAGGTGAGATCATAGTACACTGCAGCCTCAAACTCCTGGGTTCAAGCCATCCTCCCAGTTCAGCCTCCCAAGTAGCTGGGACTACAAGTGCACACCACTGTGGCTGGCTGGATATCTTCTTTTGTGAATTTCTCTGGTCAAATTTTTCACAGATTTTTCTATGGGATTTCTGCCTTTTATGTAACGATTTTCAAAGATGTTTATGTATTCTGATAATTTGTTGGCTATACATAGTGCAGATTATTTTCTCCCACTCTGAAACTTAACTTTTCATTTTCTTAATAAAGTCTTTTCAATGAACATAATTTCTTAATTTTTTTTCTTTATGGTTAGCTCCTGTGTGTCCTATTTAATTTTTTTTCTTGCACTCAGGAAGTTATCATAAAATATTATGGAAATGGTTTCCTGTATTTTCTTTGAAGTTGACTTTTATATATGGTATGAGGTGGGAATCAAAGTTAATTATTTTACTGTTTTATTCAGTTGACCCAGAGATATTTATTAAAAAGATCATACTTAGTCTTCTGCCATTAATCATGGGACTATGCATGTGTGAATCTGTTTCTGTACCATATTTGAAAAGCAGTTAATTGTTAAACTTATTCTCATGAAAGAATGCCTGTAATATGATTCTTTTCTCAGGCAGCATTTTAATACATACTTACTAAGAACTAGGCATCATGCTAAGTATTTTACCCGCATCGTTTCATTTTAAATTTCATCAACCCCCTACAACAGTGGTCCCCAACCTTCTGTTTTCATGGAAGACAATTTTTGCACAGACTGGGGATCAGTGGGGGATGGTTTCAGGATGATCGAAGTGCATTACATTTATTGTGCACTTTATTTTTATTATTATTACATTGTAATATATAATGACATGATTATACAACTCACCACAGTTTGGGGACCCCTGCCCTATGAGACAGACACTATTACTATCCCCATTTCACAGATGTGGAAATTAAGATTCAGTGAATCAAACAATTTGCCCAGAGTCTCTTAGCTAGTAAGTGGCAGAATGTGGGCCTGGTTGACGTTGAAGTATGGCTCTTTACCTTACAGTTTCCCAGAGCAGCTTTTGAGGAGGAGAGGAGCAAAGACAATGTGTGTGTGTGTGTGTGTGTGTGTGTGTGTCTGTGTGTGTGTGTGTGTGTGTGTCTGTCTGTGTGTGTCTGTGTCTGTGTGTGCGCATGCCCACACAGGGCAGGGGAGGGGGTGATGGAGAGGAGTGGGGACCCACAAAAGGATGAACAGGTGAAGAATGAAGAAGCCGAGTATGCCGAAAACAAAGTATGCAAACATTCACACTTTTGCTTGGAATAGATATTTTAATCTTTTGTATGTTTTTCTGTAGTTTCAAATCCCCATCCAAAGCTAACTTATCATTTCCTCAAGACAATGTCATTTTTTACTCATCCCCTCCATTTTCATCAGGGGAGCCTATGTTATTTCAGTCTTTTCAGCTTTGGAGGCATATTTTCTTATACTTCGGTACCCTTCATGCCCTATATCCAATGACTCACATCTTCTAGCATTTATTTCTCAACTCCCTCTTGAATTAAATTCTTCATCCCCATTCCCAGCACTTCCTCCCAGCTGTGGTCCAATAAACCTTCCCATTGCCTCTTCTGCCTCGAGCCATTCCTGCCTTTCTGCGTTTCATATATTATTAAAACACTGCATATATTGCCTCCTCCTTAAAACAATAGTGAATGTTTATTAAGCCTTACCATGGGCCAAGCACTAGCCTAAACACTTTAAAAGAAACATCTCGTCGGTTCTCACAACAGTACAGTGAAATAGTTACTGTTAATGATTCCCATTTTACAGAAGACTAAAACTTGAAGAAAATTAAGTGATGTCAAGGTCATGTAGCTGCTAAATGGCAGAACTAGGATTTAAATATACATGTATTTGATTTCAGATGTCTACCTGTCCATACCACCACCCTGTTCTTTACAGCACTTCCCCAGCTCTAGACCAGACTCTGCAGCTGTGGAATTCAAGAACACTCCACTCTAGCCCAGGCAAGAGAGTGAGACTCCGTCTTGAAAAAACAACAAAAAAAGAACACTCCAAATCTGGCTCTAATCTCCCTTTCTGATCTTTCCTTCACTGATCCTTTTCAAAAATTCTGCTCTAGATAAATGATCCACTCACATTTCCCTAAATAGCCCAGGGATATTTCTACCGCTCCTTTTTTTACTGACTCCCTTGCCATGACTGCCTCGCCCTCCCATCTCCTCTCTTCTTATTAAAGGTCTGCATTTAAATCATAGCTTAAGTCTCACTTCCTCTGCAAAGCCTTTCCTACCTCTCACTTATCCCTCTGCCTCATGTCTCATGTCACTGACATGCCCAGGTTCAATACAGGGACCCTAGGCATCAGCTTACCACAGAGGAGTATCAGCTTCGTATCATAAGAAGAGTGTGTGTAATGGGATATATTGGTACATTTGTTATATAATATACCATTTTATATATATATATATGTATATACCATTTGGTTATATATATATGTACCATTTGGCATATAATGGTGTAATATATATTGGTATATTTTTGGAAAATGTAATCCACTCAAATATATAAAGTATTAGCAGAATGCATGTTCACAGTTTTTCTTAGAAATATTACTTGGTGTTATAAACACCACCATCACCCAACTTCCCTCACCCTCACCACATACCTACAATTTTGTTACTTTATTTGAGTTACACAGCATTGGCGCACATTTACATTTTTATATCCACTGAAATAATATATTTTACAAATTGGGAACCACTGATTCATGCCATTTACTAGACACTTGGCATATGATAGAATATATTGTTATTATTCTATATAATCTGTCTTTCTTACTAGTCAGCCTTCAGGGCTTTTATTTTTGGCCATTAAATATGAAATGTCCAATTTGAAATCAAAAGTTTAGTTTATTATATCTCAAACAAGAAGCAGTACAATTAATCAAAGTATCCACCTAAACTATCAACATAGTTTTGCTATCTTAACAGTAGCTTGTTTATGCCAGCAGCAAAGAAGCCTGGAGAGTGAGTGGTGATGAAATTGTGAAAGGCCTTCTCCACAGCTTGTTGAGAATTGAGTATTTTACCTTGCAAGATGTGGTCCAAAGCCTGGAAGAAGTAGCAGTCAGTCGATGCAAGGTCTGGTCAATACAGTGGATGACAGAGAGTTTCCAAGGCCAGCCTCTGTAGTTTGAAGCAGCGTTGTTTGTGTGACATGTGGTCAAGCGTTGTCTTGCAAGAGGATTGGCCTGTCTCTATTGACCAATCTTGGCTGCTTAATCACAAGAATCCTCATTATTTTGTCCAACTGGTTGCAGCAGACATCCACTGTAATGGATTGCCCAGGTTTCATGACGCTGTAGTGGATAATACCAATGCTGAACCACCAAACAGACACCATTAGCTTTTTTTTTTTCTGATGACTATTTGGTTTTGGACTGTGTTTGGGCACTTCATCTTTATTCACCCATTGTGCTGAATGCTTGTAATTGTCAAAAAGAATCCATTTTTCATCACACATAACAGTACGGTGTAGAAATGGTTTGCCTTTATGTCATGACAGCAAAGAAAGGCAGGTTTTGAGAAGATTTCTCTTCTGATGCCCATTTAATTCATGCAGAACCCATCTATCCAGCTTCTTTGCCTTGCCGATTTGTTTTAAATGGTCAAATATTGGTGGAACAGTAACGTCAAACCTTGCTGCTAATTCACATGTAGTTTGAGATGGATTCACTTCCACTACAGTTCTTAGCTCATCATTATCCACCTTGGTCTTAGGTCCCCCATGAGGCTCATTTTCAAGACTAAAATCACCAGAATGGAACTTCTCAAACCATTGATGTACTGTGCATTCATTAGCCACATCCTTCCCAAACACTTTGGTGATATTTTGAGCTGTGTGTGCTGCATTGGTTCCAAGACAGAACTCATATTTGAAAATAACACAAATTTTTGACTTATCCATGGTTTCACAAAAATTGCTCTTAAAAAATGTGAAAGATAATCACAAGCCAAAAACATGTGTGTGAAAGACTGAGGATGTACTTTCACAATAAAAATAAAACAAGAAGTGTCAAAGTGAAATGTCAAAAATAGCAACTGTCAAACTTCGTACTTAAGGAAATCAGAAATTTAATACTTAATAATCTATTAATAATACATATCTGTAACCCTGATGACTACTAGGACAGTGCCCTGCCCAGTGCAGGTACTTAATAGATATGTGTGATTTTTATTGTTGTTGACCTATAATTGCTAACTTCAGATTGTCTGATCAGGTAGGTTTTCTATCCTGTATTAAATTGTTTTTAGTTCAGATCATGTGGTCTATTCCTAACATATATTTTCTATTTACTCTTTTGCAATAACTGCTGTCTCAAAGTGAAAAATGGAAATCTTTGACTGAATGGATTGGTAGCAACAGATCTGAAATTCTTAGAAATGTTGGAAACAGAAGCCACTTCCCACACAATCCATGAGGGGAGATAGGAGAGAGAGAGGAAGGAGAGAGGGAGAACTGGGTCTTATAGAGGGACAATTGCCACCCAGTTCTAGACCCTCAGGAGGTCTGTGGCTTTGGGTCCTGTGCCTCTCTTCCTCATGTGTACAATGGGGCTAATAACACTGCAGCACCAAAAGAGTAAAATGAAGCAACAGACAAGAAGATACTAGGAATGGTAGAAAAATGCTAATAAATGCCAAATATGGGCAGAAAGGAAACTGGATACAAAGTACAGGTGTGTTTGGTTTTAATAATAAATAAAAGAACAATATATACATTTCAGATATTTACCAAAAAAGGAACTGCTTGACAAAATAATTCAATATAGTATAATGTTAAATTGTAAGGCTTCCTATTGCTTTAAATTTTTTGAGTAAACGTTTTTATTGAAATACAATCTACACTTCAGAGTAACTGAATTTACAATAATTTAACTTACCTTACAGCTTTTCAAGATAACATTCACTGCATTGGGTAAAGCAGGATGTATCTAAAATTTACTGTCAGGGATAGAAGGAGCCTTGAACTGACAAAGATATTATTATCTACTGTTTAGGGCAAAAGATGTAAAATGAGTGTGCATTAAGCGCCAAGCTTTTCTCTAAAAAGAACCCGCTGTAAAAGCCATAAACGTGCCAGTTCAATTCAACAAATATTTAATTAGCGCTTGTGATTTCCGAGGTACCGTGTTGGATCTGAGGAGGAAGCAAACATGAATAGCTGCTCATGCCAGAGACATGTAACTAGACTGGGAAGCAAAGTGGGGCGTCATGATATAGAAAAGGCAAAACACAGGAAAACCTGCTGGAGCTTAAAATAACTTAACTTTTCTTGCCTTTTTTTTTTTTTTTTTAAGATTCTATTTTGGATGTCTTTTCACATGCGCTAGGTCGCTTGTCAGCAGAGAATCCACGACCCTGTGAAATCTCTCCTCCCTATTCTTTCTTTGCTCAAAAATTCAATGAGCTCTTCTGCTATCAGCACTGCTTTTGGAACGGTATCTATTGTGTGGGTGGTGAAAAGATGGAAAGTTATTTTTGTTCTAATTATGAGAACTGTTTTACTTGGGGAGGCGGGGGCTGATCTGAGGCTGAGATGCTCCGCGAGGATGCTCCGAGGAGGCGTTACTAGGTTACTAGAGAGAGGACGGCAGGTGATAGGCGGCAGTTTTTGTAAAACTAAATATATTTGCAAAATAGGAGCGTGGGCAGACCAGCGATCAGTACCACACGGTACTACATGCTGCATTCCATAGAGGGGAAAGGAAAGAGACTCAGGAAAAACTGAGAGTTGTGACTTGGGGAAAGCAGGAAACCTCTGCTTCTCCTTCCGGGCCGTTTCTTCCACCGCCCTTGTTTCCTGGAGCTGTTCTGACTGTAGCACAAGGTCGGCGCGCCCGGCGACGGTGGTATTTAAGTGTGACACGCGTCCGAGTCGGACCGGAAACAGTGCCCCGTCGGGACCCGTAGGGAGAGGCGTGGAGCGGGCGGTGGCGGCGGCTGCGGCTGTGGCGAGGCTGTGCGGCCGGGGCGAACCGGGCAGGTCCTGCAGCGGCTCGCTCAGGCCGTGGGTCGTCGCTGCAGCTACCTGGAAAGGAGGAAACGACGACTCCGGGGGCGAACTTGGCAGAGCAGGGAGGAAAGGAAGGGGTGTGGGAGGAGGGCCGTGGGTATATTTGGCGTCGGGGAGAAGGACCTCAAAACTCGTTCCTAATATACTACTAGTTGGTTATAATTTTTTTCTTTTTGGATGACAGATCTTGGAGACACCCGGCGTGTCCCTTCTCGAGTTTCTCTCGGCTCTTGTCTGTTGATTCGTAGCCCGAAGTGAGTGAGAGCTTTTAGTTCAACCACCGAGTTAACATACGTATGGGGTGGATGAAGCGGCCGGAGAAAAAAGAAATGGGAGAGCGGGTGCAAGGGCAGGAAGTGGTGTCGAGGAGTGAGGGAACAACAACATGATGCTGATGATGACAGTAAACATTCACAGGGTTGT
>RJWJ010013627.1:0-39288 GCA_004363605.1 Indri indri | reverse complement strand
CCTATCGGGGTGACCTAGCGGGGTTACCTTAACCTTGTGGTCCGAGAAGGTGGATGATCCCTTTTTAAGAGCAACACAGGAAGTTTGCTAAAGGCACAGAAATGATTTATTAATCTTTCGGCAAACATGCATCACAAACAAATCATTCTCATCGCCTGCAAAGCGCGTGAAAGCAAGCTCAGGAACTCGGGCCCGCCCTTGGGACCCGCAGCTGGCCGGACTAGAGATGCGGCCAGCGCAGGGGGTGTTAAAGTCCTGGGGTTCCATACTGCAAGGACAGAACCAGTCGCTGGCAGACGGGTCAGTCCTGCATCTGCGCCCCCGCCTGGCCCCGGTCAGGACCCCCGTCACGGGCAGACAAGGACAGCGCCAGGAGGTGTTGGTGGGAACGGCACTCCTGCGGTGCTCGTCTGTCCCCGCTACGTCACGGTGTCTCTACCGCGCCCTGCCACGAGGCCTCCTTGGCCCTCATGGAGCACTTAAGCATGCCAAGGGCAGAAAATTCGTCAGGCGTGTTGAGGGACACTGTACCCTGTCATTCTGTCTCTGCGCATGGGTGGAAAACACAGCGAAGTCCCACTCTGCTCTCACAGTACACTGACACCCCAGGGCCTCGCCCGTCCCTTCTGGGTGACAAGCAACAAAAAGGATGCAAGATGCCCGGTCATATCCGCTTCCACACAGGTCAAAGGGGGCAGAGGTGCTCAGGAAGCCAGAGCGGAGCTGACCCCAGCTCAGTGAGTCTCTTTGGGCCTCTGCTCCCCACCCACAGGGAGACCACGGCAGGGCCCCAGGGCAGCGTAGGTGCGCAGAAGTCTACACCAGGTGAAAAACGCCAGCTGGCAACCTGAGCCCCGCGTGGCTGGTGTCAGGCTCATGTGTGTCACCCTGATCCGCAGGGGTCTGGCAGGCCTGTGCCAGTGCCCAGGTGGGTGCCAAAGGCCCTACTTCACCACCTGTCCCCTGGCAGGACCTCCCAGCTGGACACTCGTGAAAGCTGCCATGATCTGGCCTCCATCCAGGGACACTGGGTAGGGAGGGGCCTGGGGTCAGGACTGGAGCAAGCAGGGAAGGGCCTGGCCAAGCAGAACAGCTGGGGCGCCCCTGGCTGATGAGGGTTTCAGGTGAGCTGAGGTTAAGGAAGGAGCTGTTTTGGATTTCACAGCTCTTGCTGGTGAAAATCATTCCTGCCTGGGAGTGCTGGGTCTGTGGCCACCACCCTGAGGACCAGAGCACCAGACGGGCCTGGGGTCCATGGCCTCGGCTCTGCCCTTCGTCCTCAGGAGGGGCCTCGGCCAGAGCCCGGCAGCTTCTGGTCGGGGGAGCATGTGCTTGCTGGGTGTGCGCACATGTCCATACGCAAACGCATGGCAGCATCCCTGTGTACGTGTTTCAGGGGCAGAGGGTTAGAAATCCCCAGTATGAACTTCTGTGTTATTATCGGTTGTTGTTCCCTTCCTGTGAGAGCCGGCGGCTGGGTCCCTAGAGAGCTCAGTCCCCCAGGCCATCTGCCCGATGGCAGCACTTCTAGCCTGGCCCACAGCCACTGCTCTTGTCCCCAGGCACACACTCACAGCTCATGTTTGCACACCGACTTCCCTCCAAAAGGCCTCAAGTACATGCTACTCATTCTTCGCTTCCTGTCTGTCACTAGAGGCTGGGCCGGAAGGTGTTCCCTAGAACCACCCCCTGCCCACCGGAGTGGGCATGGGAGAAGCGCCCAAACACATCCCACCCGGGCAGGCTCCTCTGGAGTCACCCAGCTCAGCCCACCACAGCCACTAGAGGTCTCCGAGTCTGGAATGTGTCCATTTCACAGAGCGGTAGAGTGACTTTCCTGAGGCTACACTGTGCATGTTTCAAAATCGAGCGTCTAGTTTTCCTCCCTTGTGAGCTAAGCTGCCCTCTCACAATGAACAGTTTCTGAGTGGCTCAGTCGGAAGTCTCAGCATAAGCACCCGCTCTTTGCTAAGAACATGGGAGGTAAATACAGGTGCCAGGGATGCTCTGGAAACCACATGGCCAAGAACAGTGGGGTGACCATTGGCCACACTCCTCAAGGCCAATGCTGGGCATAGAGTCCAGCTCGGCCCCAGGAGGGTTGGGCAGGGTCCTCCAGTTGGACGAAATGCCTGTGAGTCGACCTCTCAGCAACCTCAGCTTCTCTGCACAGGGGAGCGGCGACCCCTTCCCAGAAGGGCAGTGCCAGGGACTGGCCAGGTCTGATGCAGAAGGCTTGGCCGGGTAAAAAACGCCATCATCGTCCCATCCCCAGACCCTGCCCTGGCCGTCCCATGAGAACGGAAGTTCCCGAAGGTGTGAGCCCAGGGGACCAGGTTCAGCGAGACGGAGAGGTGCGGACATGGGAGGGCTCTTTTGCCCCAGGCCACAGGGTGGGGACAGGAGGGAACTACTCGACACCCCAAGGAAGCCCTCCCAGCTGCACCCCACACTCACATACTGTTGCTTCTTATCAGACAGCAGCCTGGTCAGCTCTTCCCTTTCCCTCTTAATTTCTTTTTCATCATAGTAAAATTCACGGACAGTGAACCTTAAAACAAGCAAAGATGGGCTTTCACCAAGACGCTTCCTGGGCAAGAGACCTCCCAGGGGAACAAACTAAACCCACAGAGGGCCATGGAGCCCACGCTCTTACTTGTTTTCCTTAGCTTTGGTTTTGAAATCGTCAATCACTTTTCGAAACAGAGTCACTGTGAAGAGGCCGCCTTCGCTGTCCTCAGTAATCAACCTGTCGGAGAGAAGCATCTGTTCGCCGGACTGATTGCCAGGGTCGCCATGCGCCAGACCCTGTGCCAGAGCCGGGCTTGGAGGCTGCCGGCCACTGCAGGGCTGGACCTGTGGGTCCCCCGGGGCCTCGCGGCCCACGCTTGGGGCCCTGGCAGCAGCCGAGGGCTGGGGAGCCATGGGCACCCCTGGGATCTCCGACCTCCCAGCCACCTGCTGTTTCCCAGTCCTCCTGCCCCTTCCACACGCCCCCACCAGGCCAAGGCCTCCAGGGGGCTCTAAAGGCTTGAGAGGGGCAGGAAGCGCAGAGGTCCAGGGTTCAGATCCTGCTCCTCCTGTGCCCTGTCACAGTGAAGCTGGGTGAATCTCCCAGCGGCGGAAACCGTTACGCAGGTCCAGTTCACTTCCAGTGTCACCAAGTCCCAACTGGACGCGGCCTCCCCCGTGTGTCTCAGTGTGGGATTACTGGGGCCACTGTCCCCAGAAACAAGGGAGTTCTCAGGGCCAGTCGTCTCAACATCTCTGAGTCCTGCTGGCCAGGAGACTCTGCAAGTGGCCCAGGCATGGTTTCACGGGTGAGTGGCCCAGGCGTGGTTTCACGCGGGTGCCCACCAGGCCGCCTCTCGGTTCTCAGAGCCACCCCCATGCTCCACGCCCATAGGGGCGGCCCCCAGTCTCTAGACCTTTCCAGGGTCATCTATGCAGGCTCTGGGTGCCCTGTGACAATGAGGGGCCCAAGGGCTCTGGTCTGAGAGGCCAAGCCACCTACGGAGGCAGCCTGTGCTGGCATGGACCCCAGGTGCTCTGGACGCCCTGCTCCTCCTCTGGCCTCCCCTGTGACCTCAGGCCGTGACTGTCCTGTTCCTGAATCCCTCAGTTTAGCCCCTGATTGCGATCTCCCACGAGCTAGCAGCCCTGGGAGAGCCCGTCTTCGAGCAGAGCCCGGGAGGGGCAGGCAGTGGGCGGGGCTTCGCTCGCGGGCATGGCGGGGTGGTGTGTGGAGAGACAGGCGAATGGGCTGCCCGAGGCTCATGCTAAAATCCCCTAAAAGTGCAAACCACTTCGGCCATACAAAGAGGCGTACAGGATAGCACACACCTGTGTACCAGCCACTGGCTAAGGTATCAAATTCCACACAGTGGCAAGCCTGCACGGCCCTCTGCAGCGGCCCGCACCTCCCTGCCCCAGGTCACCACCAGCCTGAGTGCGGCCTTTCTTGTCCCCTCCTGTCCCCACAATTCACTGTGCACTTGCATATGCCCAAGTCGCAGGTACTTTAGTTCCATCGTGTCTAGACTCCGCGCTACACAACCCTTCCGCACTTGCCGCCGTCATTCAACTCTGCGCACACAGGCAGCCCTGGATCGTGGGTTTCCCGGCTGCGCGGTGTCCCGCGATGGACATAGTTTTTTACCCGTTCCCCCCGGCATTTTCACAGTGCCCCCCGGCCACTCCTACTCTAACGCCAGCAGGCCACACGCTAGGACTGCCTTCCTCCCCTCCTCCTGCTCCGTGGCCGGTCACTGGGCAGACACTCCAGCCAGGCCCTTGCCCCTCAGGTGGGAAGAACTGACGCTGAGCGGAGAAGGCACAGCAAGGACGTGGCGAAGGCCACGGCGCGCTGAGAGGGCCCCTGTGCTGGACGCAGCCAGGGCAGCCTTCCCAGAGCAGGAGCAGGGCAGGGAGTTCTGAAAGAGGAAGGCAGTTGGCATGTGACAAGGTGTGTGACCACAAAGGAATTCCAGGCCAAGGGACAAGAGAGGACTGAGGGGCCTCACACCCTATGGGCATGTTTGGTGGTTGGGTGCCCGAAAGCACCCACACATGCCCCCCAGGGGACCTGGGGCCAGGCCGGGGTCTCACTTACTTGGTCGACCGAGGGACTACCATGTCCGAGAGAGATTCGTAGGTTTTTTGCCATTGTGTGTAGTTGGGTCTGCAAGAACACAGAATCATTTGGTGATTTTTGCAGAAAAGTCTCTTAGGGGTCCTGAGTGCTTAGGCACCCCCTTTTCTTGTCTGCTTCCTGGGAATCGGGGCTGGTGGGGCAGCCTCTTCTCGCCACCCTAGTCACCCTCAGGCCCTCCCCGCTCCACGCTGGGCTCGGCCAGTCTCTGTCAGGGATCACCCACGGGCCAAGACACCAAACCCCTCCTTCCTGCCTGCTCACTTGGGGACGATAACCAGAAGAGTGACAAGATATTCAGAATCTAGCACGAAGTCTTCTTTGCTCACAATGTCACTCAGTGTCCGGGTGAAGAGGTTCCCCCTGAAAGGCAGGTGGAACAGAGTGTGATCAGCAGAAAGGGACACGCTGACCCCACACCCCCCAGGGACACGCTGACCCCACACCCCCCGCGCAGGCAGTGGGACTGGGGGCGGCCAGGAATTGGGGCAGACTCAGGCTCTGAGGACGCTGGAGCCCGGGAGAATGCAGCGACTCTCGTAAGGGACCTTCTCCCTGGCCCCAGGGCTGAGGGCCCCCCAGGCTCTGTGCTGGGCGGCCGGAGCTGCTGCCTCCTGCCCTCCAGGGACAGGGAGGCTGGCAGGGCCTCAAGTGCTGTCACCAGTCGCCCTAGGGGCTGCTGAATCCAACACCTCAGTGACCTGCTCTGCCCTGTGCAAGCACCGGCTGTTGGGAGGGGACCCTGGGTGGCAGGCAGCTAACGTTACTCAAGTGTCAACACAGCAGCCAGCTCTCTGAGCCGCGCGGCCAACCTCGATAGCACTCCGCATCACTTTACAGGCCTTTCAGCCCAGCAGCCAGGGGACACTTGCCTGAAATAGCTTTCCACACGTCCAGTGGACCTGGTCTGAACGAAGGTTAGGGTATTACTAGCACATGGATCAAGGTGGCTGTACCAGCGGACGGGCCGGGCTCTGGCTGCCCGGGCTGTGGGAGGCATTAGCACAGAGGCTTCCCTAGGAAACAGCCCCGGACTGTTTAGCCAAGGCCACGCGTTAAAGGCCACCGTACGATCCCTTCCTCCACGGGCTCTCCCACCTGCCCAGGGCACCTGCACTCCATTTGGCCTGTCCCCTGTTCGTACCACCACGGAGCCACGGTGTAGCCATGGATACATCCCTTAGGATCCCTCTCCCTAGGTGCCACCGGCACGAGCCGCCCTGTCATCACAGGGAAGGTGCTGCCCTGACACTACCTGACTTATCTCTCTGGTTCACCCTGAACCCCTGGCGTGAAGCAGAATTTCCATAAATATTTGTTGAATGAATAATCATGAGCTCTGCAAGTACAGAAATTATATTTTGTTCTGCTTTATATCTTTAGGGCCTAGCGTAAGGCCCGAGGGCATAGCTTAGTAAACGTACACTGAAAGAGAAGAAACAGCAGAGGAGGGAGTTGGAGACTTTTGTCCTGTTTATACGCCCCTCCTATGCTCCGTAAGTCAACTGAAGTGACCCTGAATTGAATGATCAATCAATAATCAATGAATGAATGCACTTCACCCATTGAGTGAAGACCAGATGTTTGTTCGGGTCCCAATCAATTCTTTAAAAATCCACAATTTAGGTAATCCCAGCACTTGGGGAGGCTGAGGCCAGGAGCTGGAGGCCAGCCTCGGCAAATGATTGAGACCCTATCTCTGCAAAAAGTAGAAAAAATTAGCTGGGTGTGGTGGTGAGCGCCTGTAGTCCCAGCTCCTCGGGAGGCTGAGGTGGGAGGATGGCTTGAGCCCAGGAGTTCGAGGCTGCAGCTGCCGTGAGCTATGATGACACCGCTGCACTTCAGCCTGGGCAACAGAGCAAGACCCTGTTTCTAAAAATAAATAATTTATTTTAAATAGAAAGAAAATCTACAATTTGGTGATGCAGTGGGAGTGGACAGCCCAGCAGGCTCCATGCCAGCACTGACCGACAGCCCATCGCCGTGTAGGGCACCTGCCCTCGGTAGCTCGTGCCCGCTTAGTTCCAACACAAAGTCAGGCAACCAGCAGCGATGTTTCTAGGTGAAGTGCACTTTCCCTCCGCAGTTTGTCATGTTCCACTAATGTACTGTTTCCTTTTTCCCTAGAAGATGGCTGGCCAGCGACCCTCAGAAGAGGGAAGCAGAAATGGGGCCCCTCCCAGGCGACATGCTCTTTGTTCACAGTAGTGAGGCAGCCGGGGGGCACCAGCCAGTTCTGGGTTCCCTGGGCCACTTCCCTGCTCTGGAGTGTCTCAGAGAGCCAGGAAAAGATGAGGTGCAGAGTCTGGGGAGAAGGGGAGGCCCCTACACGCCAGGGCCACCCTATTCAGGGGCAGCCTCCCCAGCAGGAGCTCATCTGGCTTCTTCCTACACACCTCCAGCCACAGGGTGCTCACTACCTCACAAGATAGCCCCTGCCATCGTGACAGTGAGCTTACGCTTTTCTCCCGACGCCTCCGCCATCTCAGTAACCAACCGGTCTGTCTGCTGGGCCCAAGTGGCCCACCCCTCCCCCACTTGGTGGCCCTTTAGGTGGGTGGAGAAGGCGCCTGAGTCCCTGAGGCTGCTCTGCTCTGGGCCACAGAGCCCACCACCCTCTCTGCCCACCGCAAAAGGCCAAGCTCTGACATCCTGGCCTCCTGCCGCCTTCGCCCTCGGTGGAGCCTCCACAGCGAAGGGCGTGGGGGCACATTCCTCTCCGTGCAAATGTCGGGCGGTGCCATCGCCCTTGCTGGCCCTCTCCTCTCCCAGCAGCAGCTCCTGAGGAGGTAGCAGCATCTGTCTGACTCACTCTCACTCTCAGGCATGGGACAGACTCCGGGTCACCCGGGGATGGGAAGGACACACACTAAGCCCCTGCCGGGATCCCCCACACCCCGGCCAGATGCACGGCCTTGAAGATACGCACTTGGATTTCTTCTGCAGGTTCTCCAGGTTGGTCCTCAGAGTGTTGTAGGCGGCCGTTCGGGTCTTCAGGTCTGTCTCAATCTGGGCCAGTTGCTATTAGGGAAAGCAAGAGCTCCTGGTGACCTGGCGTAGTGAAGAGCTGGTCAAACGCTCCACAATGGCCATATGTGGCTCATGGTGCACTTGAGAAAAACCGCGACGCAGCCCGTTTGCCCAAGATGGCCGATGCGCACCCCTCTCTGCTCACCCGGGAGTGCTGGCACTTGGCCCTTACGGGGAGCCCACGCGTGAGGGCAGGCAGGGGCACTTGTCCCTCCTTTACAGATCCCGAGGTGCTGAGCAGGGTCGCACAAGCTCAACTTCCTCCTGATTTCAAGGCCATCCTGCAGTGTCGGGGGGCCCAGCCCCCCCGACCTCCTCAGGCTCTGCAGGGGGAGCCAGGGCTGCCCCAACCCTCAACCCTCAGTGCTCACAAATGCCCACGTCCTCAGGCACGGCCATGCCCGCTTCCTGGCTCCTTTCAGCGTGGAGGCAGGTCACCATTCACATGTCCCAGGGGACCCCTTGTTTGGAGTTCCAGGGTTTAGGGATAACACTCCAGAGGCCCCTCCCTGGCTGGCAGGAGCAGGACGGTGTGGTGCAGAGAATTGAGATGGGCCCGGGCTCCTCAGCTTTCAGGCTGACTGGCCTCAGGCCTCCCGTCTGCCCACCCCAAGGGGGCGCAGCAGGGATGGGCGATGAGCAAAGGGAAAGAGAATGAGCCCAGGGCCCAGCTCCTCGAAACAGCAGCAGCCATTGAGATGACTGTTGCCATCGAGCATTTTGTGGCCACTGAAACCAGTTCTTCCGCACGGTGAGTCCTTGTTACACAGCAGACCACTAGCCCTGCCCCCATGCGCTGACACTGCACGGAATCAGTTCAACAGCGCGGACCCACATTGTGGAACACCGTGCGGTCGTCACGGAGGATGTGGCCACCTGCACGCGAGTGCCCAGGTTGGGGAGGCTCCTGGGAGTCCCACCCTCTCTGCTCAGCCCACGTTCAGTGACACCTCCCGGCCCTGGCCACGGGGGAACACGAACGCCACCGACATCAACAAACACGGCAGGAGAGCGCACTGCCACTGCTGAGGGAGCAGCTCGAGTCCTTAGGTGAAACAGTGGACGATCTGTAGGATGTGAACCGTTTTGAGTCTAAACATGCATATTTTGTATATATGGAAGAATCCACCTCAAACATCGGTTATCTTTTGGGAGAATAAAGGGAGTGGGGGTGGGGGTGATGATCACAGGAGGCCTTTAACTTTTTAAAAATATTTTGCTAGTTTCATTTTGTATAAGATTAATTGCTTTTTACAATTTTTTAACTTTTTATTTTGAGATGATTGTAGATTCACAGGAAGTTGCAAAAATAATACACAGAGATCCCAAGAACCCTTCATGCAATTTCCGCCACTGATAACGCCTTACTGTACAACCACACAACTGCACTATACTGTGCTATACAACTACACCGTAAAGTCCACAACTACGCTATTCTGCACTATCCAACTCTACTAAACAAATACACTGCTACACTATACTATTCTGTACTGTGCAACTACACACTACACTACACAGTGCTATACAACTATACTGTACAAGTATACAACCACTCCCTGTACAACTATACCGTACTGTACTGCACCACACAACCACACTGGACAACAGTACAATTGTACTGTACCGCACCGCACAACCACACTGGACAGCGGTACAACTGTACTGTACCGCACCGCACAACCAACTCATATGGGGGGCTCCTTTGACTAGGTGTCTCTAGTTGACAGATTCAGACCTCTTGTTGGCAGACCAAGGTGTGGGGGTGTCACACGTGTGTTCCTTGTGCAGCAAGGACTGAGGAAGCCAGTACCCCAGAGCCTCTGCCCCACTGGCCTCCAAGAGCTGGTTCCTTGCGTTGGAGCCAGCCGGGGCTTCCTTAGGAGCTGTGCCCTGCACACAGCACAACTTGTGGGCTTTGGTCCCCAAGACCTGCACTCCCATCCCAGTAAAATGCTGCAACAGCTGCGGGTCCTGGGGCATGTCACCCGATCTCTCAGCTACTTCCTCATCCAAAACCAGAGGAAAGAGACACCTGCGTCATGGGATGAGACGGGAAGTAGGAGAGCCCAGCACCCCTGGAGAGCCATCGAACCGGTGCCCTCCTTCCTTCCCTGCTCTCCTGCGAAAGTCACTCTTGGAGTACCCCGGACTAGAGAAACCAGGTCTTCTCTACGACTCCCCTGCTCCCCCCATGTGCCCCAGGGGGACTTCCCTACTGACTCCGGCATCCCTGGGACTCAGAAAATCCGGAGCTGGCATAGGGCAGGGCAGGGTGTGGACGGCCCCACAAACAACCTCGTGCTTCTAGTTCTGTGGTAGATGTGCACAGTGCCCTCCTGGAATCCACGCCTGGCACAAGTGCACTGGGCAACCCCTCCCTGGAGAGCCTTCCAGAACCACTGGCTAATTGTCCCTGGAAGGGCTGGGACCTCTGTGATGTAAGCAGTGCCCCAGGAGCCACAGCCAGAGTCCTGAGCCTTCTGGCCCCACCCTCATTCCCAGGAGACCTGCAGAAGCTGCCAGCGGATGGGGCCCGAGGCCAGCTCTGCTCCCGACCACAGTACACAGCAGGGCGCCTCGTTCCTGGGCCCAGAGGAGACTCCCTCCCAACACCCCCGGCCAGCGGGAGACAGCACACTGGGGGCTTGGTGAGCTGTGGCGAAAGGGAGGGACAGGCCATTAGAAACAGCGTCAACCTCGGGGCCTTCATTAGCGCTCGCCCTCAGTGAAAAGACACAGAAGTCACCAGGGCTGCCAGACACCCACATGGTCCCCACGGACCTGTGCCACGGGGTCTTTATTCCATCCATACAAGCAGAGGCCACTGCCTAGCAAGACAGCAGACAGTCGAGGGCCCCACACAACAGGGAGGCGCCGAAGCCAAACTCCCTACTAAAAGCAAACAGTTCCGCGTGTAAATCCTCACTGGGGTGGGGCGCTGGGCGTCAGGTTCCTGAGAGTAGATCAGGCTGGGAAAGGAAGAGAGGGAGGGGGCGCGAGGTGCATGGGTGCTGGGGTCTGGCTCAGGCCGGTCAAGGGGAGTGTCCTGTAAGGCCGCAGCCAACCGCGTGGGAGACCAGGTGACCAACCGCCCCTCCTGTGCCCTGACACCCAGTGTGCTGGTCTTGCCCGGGGCATGGAAGGCCATACCTCAGAAACCCGGAGGTCCAGTCGGGGCTGGCTGGAGGCAGTGCGGGGAGGGGACCCCACCCAGGGTCACTCGGCAGGGCCAGAGCCCCAGCACCTTGCCCCTCCGAAACCCCAGTAGATCCGCCTTAGATGGCCCGTTGTCCCCAAGAGCATCCCTCCGCTCACCTTCGCTAGGGTGTCCACCACGCCCACGAGCGGCTGCTTTGCGGGATATTTGGCCATGTCCCATTCAAAGTGGGTCACAAAGGACGTCAAATCGACTGGAAGGACACAAACACATTTCAACAAGTGAGCCAGCATGACACATCCACGATCAAGACTGCTAAACCCCAAGCCAAGCGTCACTGCCGACACCAAGGAAGCAGTTAGTGACAACACCGGTGGGCAGACTCGGGGCTCAAGGAAACACCCGCCGTGGGAGCAGAGCTCTGAGCCAATCGGGGCCATCGGCAGAGCACTGGCAGCCCCCTCATCCCTCTGGAGAACACGCCCGCAGCCGAAGGGTGCTGTGACAGATGCACTTCTGTGCCCCACGCTGTCCTGCAGACGGCCGCCACCCCAGGACCCGCCGTCGGGAGAGCCTGCTTTCCCGGAGGCAGAAGCAAAGCGGGACGACGTTCTGAGCTGGCACGGGGCTCATTCCCCACCTTCCCCTCCGCAGGGTTATCACTGTGTTTCCAGGTCCCCAAAGGCACAGCAGACGGCATCAAGCCAACCCCGAGAAACCACGCAGCTGGGGCCTGTCCTGGCTGCCACCTGATGTGGGGCAAGCGCCTCCGGCCTCCTGTGCCCGAGCACCAGACGAGGCAATTTCAGCTGCGTGGTCTATTTCAAAGAAGGCATTTTTTAAACGTGAGCGGAATACTGGAGTCTGTGCCTGGTTTTTACTACCTGGCGGTCTGTGCCTTGTTCGGTGTCTGCCCTTCATAGAAAGCCCACCGCGAATGGAACACACCGGTGTTTGCACACATTGCAAACACATTTTTTGTCTTCCTTCTCCAAAAACTAACAGAACCCACTGCCTTCAGGCTGTTTCTGGTGAACCCTAAGCGGCTGTGAGGTGGAGGAGAGAGCCCCAGCGCTGAGGCCGGACAGAAGCGACCTGAAGGTGCCTCGGCTGACTGAGAGCCCCCAGGCCTCGAGTGACTTGGGGACAAAATCCGTTTCCTTACCTGAGAAATGGGGAGCCACACACCTCAAGTGCCTGCTCTCTTCAGATTAGTTCTGTACACACTTCAAGAGCACTAGCTGCGCCAGCGCCCTGTGCGTGACCTCTTTTGATACGCCAGGTCTGTGGCAAGCAGGAAACCTGGCAGAAGCGTCAACGCCACAGTGGCCCCTGGAATCCCTCCAACCCCAGCGAGAGCACCTTCCTCTGGCGCATTCCTCAGCCCGGGCTCCGTGCGCCTGCACCTCCCCGTCTACCCTCAGGCTCACGAAAAGGACCATGAAGCTCGCAACATTCAGCCGCCCTGCTGGGGCCACAGACCAGACACCCTCCCCCGGACCAGCGTCAAGGTGCTCACGGTTCACCAGGGAGGCCCCAAGGTGGACACGCAACAGTGCACTGGTGACAAGCACACAGGGCGCTGAGAGGAGGAAGAGCTGGCACTAGCTCCTCCTGGGGAGGGCAGCCGGCTTCTTCAGATGCGACATGCTCCAGAGCCTGATGGGGAAGGGAGATGGCCGTGTGGCCAGTGAGGAGGGTGCTGGGCGTCAGGCGAGGACCACTGGCAGCTTCACGTGTTCGGGGCACAGGGAGTTACTGGGTAGAGCCAAGGGAACAGGGGACGTGGATGGAGGCTGAGCGGGAAGGACAAGGGCAGTCACAAAGGGTCGCATCTGCCCTGCATCCCGTGCCAATCACACCAGGTCCCAAGTACTCGGCCCCGGTATGAGGGGAGCATTGGACACAGATCGCTCCAACTTGGGAGGCAGTGCCAAGCGGGGTCACGAAACAAGCCTACAGGGAGCTGCATTGCTGGCACCCGGGGAGCGTCCTCCGTCACTGGGGGGGACGCAGCTCTAGGAGAGACGCCAGCAGGAGTTGGGGAGACGGCACGTTCAGAGGGGCTGAAGGAGCCCTGGGAGGGCAAGGCCAGGGACAGGTGCAAGGCAGGCCTGGCAACACCTGGATTTCAAGCTCAGTGGCTCGGTGGAAGGAGGGATACGCTCTAAGCCACAGAGCCATGCAGGTGGCAGGGAGGGCACAAAGGGGAGAGGTGGTGAGCACAGCTTGGAATAAGCCTGAGGTTGATGTGTGGGCGGATAAGTCCCCAAAAAGCAGATGGGAACAAAATAAGACTCAGAGGAGGGAACTGGCTGGTGGCAGATCACCAGCATATGAGAGGTAGGAAATGAATTAAAATAGTCAGGATGACAATGACAACCCTTAAGTAGCTGACATTTACTGATGGCTTACCTTGGGCAGGGAGGCACGAGTTATTTCATTTAATTTATTCTTTAACCCTATCAAGTACTATCATCACCTCCGTTTTACAGATGAGGAAACTGTGGCACGCAGAGCTGTGTAACCGCCGCTATAAAATGAGAAGTCGCGCAGGACGCTCCTGACTGCCGGCCTGGCACACAGAAGGGACCGCGGTTCCCTTCCCCGCCACGGCACTGTGAGAGCACAGCCACCCTGCACGTGGGAAAGGGAAGCCCGCTCCTCAGATACCTCCTAGACCACCGGGAGGTGGAAGAGCTCGTTTCACACAGTCACAGCATCGGCGCTGGGACTAACATGGCGAGTCCTGGCCCGTCGACAGGAGAGGACCCTGTCCTCATAAGAAGGGCCAGTAGCAGAGAGCTTGATCCACGCCCTCTCCCTGCGCACGCACGCGCCGGGGAAAGGCCGTGCGAGGACACAGCGAGGAGATGGCCGTCCACGAGCCAGGCAGCCGAGCCCTCGTCAGAACCCAGACTGGCTGATCTTGGACTTCCGGAAAACAAACGTCTGTTGTTTAAGCCACCCAGTCTGTGGTATTCTGCGATGGCAGCCCAAGCTGAGTCAGACAGACTTTGGTATTAGTTTGGGTATTCGCACAGATTTTGGCATTGCCACACCATGGTGGGGACACGACCGTGTCGCAAAGGCGCAGGCCTGGGCAGGAAGTGAAGGGGTCCGGCCCACAACAGCAGGGAGTGGTCCAAGGCTGACCAGGAGGACGGGGAGGGCTCCTGGGGCAGGCATGGCAGCGGATCCCACGTCTGTCCTGGGTCCCACCGCGCGGGTGCCCGGCAAGCTCACCCCACGGACGCCCAGCCAGGGGAGCTGGCCACGTGGGCGTTCGCTCACATCCCCCCGCCCTCCCCGGCCCTCCGGCACCCAAGGCAGCTCCACCCCGGCCCAGTCCCGCTCAGCTCCCACTCTCTCCTCACTGCCGCTTTTGTCCTTCAACACGCAGGACAGGATGAATGCATGGAAGCTTCTGGAAGCTGCCCTGTCCCTCCCCCTGCTGGCCTGATACTGTGTGGCCACCCCGGGCCTCTGGCTCTCTCAGGCTCCTGGAGGGCACAGATTATGACTCACTCGTCTCTGTGCCACCAGAGCCTGTCACAGTGCCCCACACAGAGCACGCGCTCCACAAACACGCTCAGAACACAGGCAGAAACCTTCCTGCTGGCCACGTCTGTCCAGCTCGCACCCTCTGCTGCTTAGAAGAGACACATTTCAGATCACTCTGGTCTCCGTGCATTCTCACCGCAGCCAAGGACGTTATGGCACTGAAGGGGTGAGGTCCCCGTTTTCACTTGAAGCCCCCCCACTGTTCCTCGAGACTCAGCCACTTCCTGCGGCTCAGTCTCTGTTTCCACCACGGCATGCTTGGTGCTATGAGTCTGTCCCCCAGCGAGGCTGTGCTTCTGGGCTGTGGCGGTCACCTCCGTCCCCAGTGTGTGCTGAGGACACTCCCAGAGGGTGTCAGACAGGGGTCTCCCGGCGGGAGCCTCGAGAAACCTCTGGGTCTGTGACTGTGTCTTCCTCTTCCCCGTCTCCTCTCCCATGTCCCGAACATCAGCTCTAGCTCTGGACACCGACCCTTGCCCCAGACCAGGCACCCAAGGACCCTTCCCTGTCCTCACACAGTGTCTTTGGTAAGAACACGGACTGAGGACAGCTCTCTGCCATTCCTCCGGCCTTCCTGCACTCATGGTACTGCTGAGAAGGAACCTCTTCTGGGAACCTCTTCTGCCCAGGTGAAGTCAGTGAAGCCTGGTCCCTGGGGGGGTGCGGCAGGGGGGCATGTGGGGCCTGGGCTAAGGGCCTGTGAGGTCAGACTGTGACCCAGCCAGGCTCGCCCCATATCAAAACATGCTCAACACAGGCCGGCAGCTCTTGAGCAATAAACGATCTCACCTGAGAACCAAAACAAGTCCTGCCCAGCAGGCAGCAGAGCGAAGGACTGTGACCGCACAGGCCCATTGCCTGGTTAACCAGACAGGCCCTTGGGTGTTTCTCTCTTCTGTGGCCATTCTAGGGCCCAGGCCAGACCACGAGGGGTTTGCTCAGCTTCTGCGGCAATCAAAGCCATCTATGTCCTTCCACGCTCCTGGCTCAGCTGCAGGCGAAGAGCAAACAAAAACAAAAGGCGCCGAGGCAAAGCTAAGAGCCTACGCGGGGATTATCATCAAGTCCATTCACAGGTGAGAAAAGTAAGACCCAAAGAGGCGACTTTTGGACCAGGTCTGACCGGCTTACTGGCCCTTCCTGGCAGCGGTGCCCCAAATTCCCCTGGAGGAGATAGGATTAAAACGCAACGATGGCGGGGGAGGGGGGCAAGGGCAACATACGTAACCTAAACATCTGTACCCCCATAATATGCTGAAATAAAAAAAACAAAACAAACGCAACCATGAGTTCCTCTAGTAATCCTGTCAGTCACTAGTTCCTGGGTGCCATGTAGAAGAAAAAGATTTCCTCATTCAGATAATATGAGGAAAGCCTAAGTCAAACTAAGTTTTAAAAGGTCTCTTGATTGCAGGACTTTTCAGAGCCTTTAATATGCTAGCATGCATTGTCAAGGTTCGGAAGCTACCATGGGCCTTGCCCTACAGTCCTGGGCTTTTGTACAGGGTTGGTTTGCAGAACAGGCTTTAGAAGCTCTGGTCTTGAGAAGCTGTTGAGACCCAACTCGCAGGAGGCCTAGAGATAATGAAACATTAAACAAACAAAGCTGAATTTTCTCCTCCTGAGAAGACAGGCACCTGTCAGAGTTGACGCCATCGGGACTGGAGCTGGACACCACATAGTAATAACATCTAACTTTAAGTTACATTAATTCTGAGTAAAATGTAAGCATTTTGGTAATTATTTTAATACGAGCTTAAACCCTCATGCCCTAAAGACCAGTTTCTGTAGAAAAGCAGCTCTCTCCCTTAGGTCAGCTCCGCAGTCTAGGAGGCCAGAGCCCCACCCCTGAGTCACACACTGGGACGTAAGATCAGTTGGTCAGCTTGACAAAGTAATTTTTTCTCAGCATCAGAAAGAAATCTCAGTGTGTCAGATAGATTGCATTTAGGAAGGTATTTGGTAATTTCCAATCTATAAAGATTTTTATTTGCCATAAAATGATTTGCTATCTTTAATTCCACCAGCTTGCGCAGGTTGGAAAAAACCCAAAGCAAATGGTTCCTTCTAACAATCACACAAGCAATGGCCTGCTGGGCACAGGGACCACCCCAGGAGGCTCCTTGCAAGTGACCCCCATCGAGGCCATGTGAAGCCTGACACTTAAGCTTCCACTGTCCACAAAACAGGCAGCCTGAGAGCAGGCCGGCAGGACACCAGGCACAGCCATCGAGGCAGGGAGCAGACCACAAGCAAAGATGCAGACGTCCACCTTGAACTCCGCAGAGTCAAAGCGGGCCCAGTCTCCAGGTGCCATGCAGTGCAGCCTGGAGAGCCAGGGTGACAGGAGAGAGAGAAGGAAAGGATGAAATAGCAGCTATCTGTGTCATATGGATATCGTGACCAAGCTACGAGGCTATTACTTCAGAAACTGTCGCAACGTGATCACTGTACCCCTACAACCAGACTGAGAGTCCACCTTCCCAGGGACATGCGGGCATCACACTGAGCACGCACACAGCAAACAATACATGACCTACTCTTTAAACATTTCATTTTTTCCTTCAAGCCTGCAATATAATATGGTGGAGTTATTAAACCACATAGACATGCAAAGCCAAGATCACATTTGGGGGTATGAACATTTCCATTTGTCAGTTTAAACAAGTAAATAAAAAGTCTTTTAGTGTTTCCAGGAGGGAAAAAATATAGATATGTGTTATGTTTATAACAAATGACATAAATATTACATACACAATAAATACAGTCATGCACTGCTTAACAACGGGGATATGTTTTGAGAAATGTATTGTTAGCTGATTTCATCACTGTTTGAACATCATAGAGTGCACGCCCACAAACCAGATGGTAGACCCTACTCCATACTGAGGCTATTTGGTCTCCCCTATTGCTCCTGGGCTATAAACCTGTACAGCATGTCACTGTGCTGAATACTGTAGGCAATTGTAACACAACAGTACGCATTTGTATATCTAAACATAGAAAATGCACAGTAAAAGCACAGTATTTTTATCTTACGGGACCACCGTTGTGTGTGCAGTCCAGCATTGATCAAAACATTGTTATGTGGCACGTGACTGTACTTCCATTTTCAATATATACGCATAGAGTCACATAAGTTTAATTCTCTCTACACATATTTAAACATATTTAATTCTACAGTTTCCAAAGTCTCAAAGTTTTTGTCTTGCACATTTTGAATGCATTCAAATAGTAGTATGCACATAATTAATGGGCCCCAAACATCGCTGGAATCTAAAGATGTATCCTATCAGCACAGGTGAGGTAGAAATTCCAAATGCGAAATATGCTACAGGAAGCATTCGGCGTAGCCCTCGGTCTGCCACGTACGGGGCAGCAACTAAAGACTTGTTGGAGGCATTCCTCAGCACATGAAGGCATTTTTCACCTCCCATTAGAGAAAAGGGATAAATTAGTTGGGGTGAGGTGGGTGGGCAGAATTTCCCACGTGGAGAGAATTGAGGCTGACGGAGGGGGTGATGGGCCCGACAACACGAGCTGGGCTTAGACCCCTTGAGCTCATGTTCACGGCCAGTTGCACAGAGCTCAGCAGCAGGGTAAGCAACGCCACATGCCTTAGGGACAAAACAGCAGAGCTGTGAACTTATGAAGGGCACGGCCTCCAAACCTAGCGGTGCTGCAGAGCTACAAGTGGAGCGCACAGCCTCTGCCCAGCCCGCCGATTCAGAGCACCGTGGTTCCCGCGGGGCCGCAGCGAGGCTGCGATGGTCTCGAACGACCAGGAAAGCACTGGGCATGAGTAGAACACCTCATCGACCTACCTCCGTTGGCCAGAAGGTTCTCCTGGACCTTCCCCTTTGAGTCTTCCATGACTTCTGCCACGCTCTGGGCCATCCTCTTTATGAGGCTTTGCGGAGAGAAGAAAAAGCCGGTTAGAGTAGGAAGCTGCCCGCGGAACGTTCTCACGCGCTGCTGGCAGGAAAGGTAACTGGTGACAACCTTCAGGGGAATAGTTTGGCAGTATGTATGAAGAGGCTTAAAATGTTCACAGCCTTTGAACCAGTAATTCCACTTCTGAGAAACCATCTTAAGGAAACGGGACACACAGAAAAAGCTCTCTGAATAAAAAGATGTTCTCTGCAGCTCTGTTGCTGACAGCAAAAAACTGAAACCACCGGACGACTCAACAGTAGGGAATTGTTTAAGTAAATGATGGTATATCCAGCTGAGGAATTACTAGGCAGCCATTGGAAATAAAACTTCAGAGAATTTCTAATACCGTGGAACAAAGCATGTATTATAATGTTACGTGGAAAACAACAAGATAGAAAATTATGCAGACAGGATGGGCACTGGCTGCAACTATGTGCAAATGTTCTTCCTACTCCGCAAATTTTCTATTGTAATCTGATGTTGCTTGTATAATTAGAAAATTCAAACTTTTTATCTCCAGAAAACATACTGAAGGCTTTAGAAAGCATGGGAAAGAAAAGGAAATGGTAGGATTTGGAAGCAAAAGGCCTCAAATTTGCCATGACTCTGCCAGTTACCGAATGTATGCATGATTTTGGCCAAACTGATTTGACTTCTTTGACCCTCAGTTCTCTTACCTATAAAATGCAGACTATACCCATTTTGCAGGATTATTATTAATATTAATATAACTCATCGGGCACTGATCACCTAGTAGCAGAGCAAGCCTGCTCCAGGCGGCTGATCGAGCTGTGGCCTGACTGGAAATCACGGCAGACTAGGACCCAAGTCTGAAAGTTCTGGTGATCCAATCTTTGCCGCAGGCTCTCTCTCCACTTTCTCCCGCTCCCAGGAGGGGGTGGCGTTTGCGGGAAGAGTGGCCCCAGGCCACTGAATCCCAGATGGAGTACAAGGTGTTCTGCTGTTGCCGGCACTGGCCACACTGGCCACTCAGAGAGTGAAGCCCAGGGGCCCAGGGCCCGACACAGAAAACCGTGGCAGGGAGCGCTCCGGAAAGCCCTTGATAAAAGCAAAGAAGTGAGGGAAGGAGGGTCACAACTGCCTTTCCTGACTATCTAAGGAATGTGTGTTCATGGTCAAAAACTGAAAACTGCAAGTATGAAGTAGTTAACAAAAAAAGAACCAGACTTCCCCACCCAAGAGGAAATACACTTAGTGTTCTGGCATATTTCCAATGGCTCAATGCCCGAATGGATTATGTGAGTTGAAGCCTTCTTTTGCTGGCACCTACCATTTAGTGGTGTGTACCAAGTGACAAACATTCTCTTTTAATCCTCACAAAAATTCCCAAAAGGTGAGTATTATCCCATTTTACAGATGCAGAAACTGAGGCCCAGAGAACTAATGTGCCCCTTCCCCAACCATCCAGTCTGTGTGTGGACTCCAAGGGCAAGGCTCTTGGTCATCAGGCCACACTGCCGTCTTTACAGTCACTCTCTGGGCTTAAATTTCCACCAATGTGTTGGCATTTCTTAGAATAGTAGTTAATAGCATCTTACTGATTATAACCTTGGACAAGTTGCCTAACTAATCTCAGTGCCCTCGGCTGTAAAATGGGATAATACTCCTTATCTCACAGAGTTCTGTGGAATTGGGTGCAATGTATATAAAGAATCAGGTCCCTGGGAGTTTGCGAGACACCTTGACATATGCTCTAGGTAACCCAGGTGGACTGTTTTGGGTTTTCTGCCCTCTGAGTCTCACCTGGGTGGATTTGGCAGGCGTCAGAGGGAGGGAGAGAGAGCCTGGTTCCCTTCCAGTTTAGTAACCTCAATCCCCTCATCCCTCCAGCCTAGGGGATGTGACGACGTCTCTCCAACAGCCTGAGTTCCTGTGCTGTCCCTGCGGACTTTCCTAAAGCCCACACACAACTTCGTGTCTCTTTATAAGGAGACCCTCCTCAGATTATCCTAATGTGAGTGTGTCTTCTGTTATCTGTTGGGACCCTGATTCAATAAATTCATTCGTCCATTCATTTACTCCAGTCCCACACATTAAGCAACTGCTGTGAGCCAGGCACTGTTCTAGATGTTACAGACAGAACAAGTCCCCGCTCTCATGGAGCTTCTACTTTAATGCTCTTGACAGTTCCTCTTTTATCGTTACAGTGACACATGCAAGGTGCTGTCTCCTATTGTCATATCCCCTACGATACTTGCAATAATTACTTGTTTACGTAAAGGTGGCAATAACTCCAGCCCCTAGCACAGAGCCTGGCTCACAGCAGCTGCCCAGCAGTGTCTGTTGAATGAATAAATGAACACTGGCACTCCGCAGCATCTAAAATTACACCTGTGCTCCCTTCTGTCCTAACGGACCTAAAAATAGAACTCACTCACCATTGTGTTATGACTCTTTGCTGTTCCCCATCCTGGCTTCTAACGAGTTGTTAACTGCAGCAAGCGTAGCCCTGAGGCACGTACACTGCACCGGAACGTCTCAGAATAACATGGTCTGACGAAGCTCAGCTGCCAGGAGAGGCACTTGCTCCACATGACAAAAACAGAACTGACTCAGCTGTGATCGTTAACCACGGTCGTTAGCAAATCGTGGTATTACTGAAGGAGAAAATTTTTCCCACTGAAAGGAACCTCAGAGCCTATATGCTGTTCTAAACTAGGTTTTTCACCTTGCAGCTCACTGTGAACACTCTTTCCCGTAAGAATAGAACTTACTCGTCCCTTTCACGTACGGCATAGCATTCCATCGCCTGGCTGTATATAGCTAATTCTCTGCTATTGGACATACGGGCTGCTTCACTTCGATATGGTACAGTAACACAGGTATTGCACCCGCCTGTGCAGGTACGTGTGAAGAATAAGTTGCGAAAAGAGCAACTACTGGAATAAAGGGTATTTACAATTTTAACAAGTCAGCCCCAACCACCCTCCAAATGCAGAGGGAACGTGCTCTCACTCCCGCCCTGTCAGACGGCCCGCTTCCCCGACCCTCGCCAGCACAGGTACTCTGAGTCTTTCTGATCTGCCCATGTGATAGCTGAGAAATTCTACCTCATTGTCGCTCTCATTTGCATTTCTCTGATCATCGGTGAAGCCGCACATCATTCCTCAGGTTTACTGACTCTATAAAAGGCTGTTTTTTCTTCTGTGAAGGGCCTGTTCCATATCTTTTGCTGGCTTTTCTACCGGCCTCTTCGTCTCTTCCAAAATTTTATTGTTTTGATTTGTATGAGCTCTTAGGTGTTTTGGAGAACTCAATGCTTGAGGCAGTGTTTTGAGCTAAGCGACATCCCCATTTCAGAGATGACAAAATCAAGACATAGGGAGATAAAGGTCACCGTACACAGTAAAGTGAGTGTCAAAGCAGAAAGCCCATGTTCTCCGATGCTCGTCGAAAGTAAACTCTGGCACCTTTCTGTAAAATGCTTGACAAAAATTTCTATTAAGCCATAAGGGAAGAGGAACAAATCACATTTTTTAATTAAAAAGGCAACTGCAAACATTACACAAAGACCTCCATGGCAATGTCGATTACACCGCTCTACAGTGCTTATGTGTCAACGTTCACCAGCCTGTTCACTTAAGATGTGTACATTTCATTGTGTATAACTTTTACCTTGTTAAAAAATTTTTTCTCTGAAAGCAGACGCTACCTTAATCGAGTGACCAAAGCTACCATCACCCACAACCTGAAAGGTCGGCAATATGCGCCTCCTGCCGCGAAGCACCCAGGGGAACACGACGTCGCCTGTGTGGGGCTCTTGCCACGGGTGCAGAACCCAAGTCTGACCACGAGGAAACATTGGATGAGTTCAAAGTAAGGAGCATTTAGCCAAATAACTGACCTACACACTTTGAAACACTCAGTGTCACGGAAGTCAAAAAGTCAATGAGTGAGCGCACCAGTTCAAGTGTGGCTAAAGAGACACGGACGTTCATCGCAAAGGCAGGACGCCACCCCCACGTTTGCCATTGTCTAAGAAAATGCGATGTTTCCTTTTGTGGTGATGTCTAAGTGAAATCTGTAGTTTTTTTTTTTTTTCTTGCTCTGTTGCCCGGGCTAGAGTGCCATGGTGTCAGCCCAGCTCACAGGAACCTCAAACTCCTGGGCTCAAGCTATCCTACTGCCTCAGCCTCCCCAGTAGCTGGGACTACAGGCGTGCGCCACCATGCCCGGCTAATTTTTTTCTATATATATTTTTAGTTGTCCAGATAATTTCTTTCTACTTTTAGTAGAGATGGTGTCTCACTCTTGCTCAGACTGGTCTCGAACTCCAGACCTTGAGCGATCCACCCGCCTCGGCCTCCCAGAGTGCTAGGATTACAGGTGTGAGCCACTGCGCCCGGCCGAAATCTGTAGATTAAATAACAGTTTTGTATTTCTGATTTTGATCATTGTATGAAGGTTATATAAGAGAATGTCCTTGTTTTTAGGAACTACCCTACCAAGTATTTAGAAATAAAGGGACATCATATATGCAACTTACTCTCACAGACAGAGTCCAGAAAAAGAGAGAGACAGACAGAGAGAGAGAAAGAAGACGTGGTAAAGGGTATATGGGAATTCTTTTAATAATCTTGCAAATTTTCTGGAACTTTGAAATTGGGTCAAAATAAAAATTTTAAGCATATACGTAAATAAGAATCCTGAAAGAAAAAGGAAAAAACTGGAAAGGAAACCAAACTGTTAACACTGGTTATTATCTTTATGCGTACAAGATGGACAGTTTCGGTTTCTATGCATTTATGTAATGCTATGTTTGAATAAGTTAAAACATTACTTTTGCAAGCATAAAATAAAAGTAACTAAATGAAAATAGACTTTGGGAGGCCTAAGCGGGAGGATCACTTGAGGCCAGGAGTTCAAGACCAGCCTGGGTGACATGCTGAGACCCTGTCTCTACAAAAACAAACAAACAAAAAAACCAAAAATTAGCCAGGCATGGTGGCGTGCACCTGTAGTCCCAGCTACTTGGGAGGCTAAGGCAGGAGGATCGCTTAAGCCCAGTAGTTCAAGATTACAGTGAGCTATGATCACACCACTGCACTCTAGCCTGGGTGACAGAGCAAAACCCTGTCTCAAAAATAATAACAACACATAATAAAACAATCAAAATAAATATTAAATAATAAAAATAGACATGTCAGCATCATTCTCAATACCCAAAAGGTAGGAAAAATCGAAGCATCAGTCCACGGATGAATGCACAAACAGGACGTGGCGTGTCCATACAATGGAATATTATTCGGCCTTACAAAGGAAGGAAATTCTCTCACACACCACAAGATATGAGCAAACCCCGAAGACATTATGCTAAGCAAAATAAGCCAGTCACTAAAGGACAAATACCATATGATTTCACTCATAGGAGGTACCTAAAATCGTCACAGTCATAGAGATGGAAAATAGAAGAGCAGTTGTCAGGGGCTGCAGGGGGTGGGAGGAGGAAATGGGGAGATATCGTCCAGTAAGTACAGAGTTTCAGTTTTGCAAGATGAAAAGTCTTGACGATGGAGGGTGGTAGCGATTGTACCGCAGCGTCAATGTACTTAAATGCCACTCAGCTGTATACTTAAAAATGGTTAAAATGATAATAAATAAGTAAATGGCAATAAGTAAATAAATAAGAAAAATATATTTTAAAGTAATAAATGAATTCCCAAAGTTGAGTAAGAGGGGGGTGGGAGGAGTGGGGGGTCGCCCAGGTGTGAGGCTGGGCAGGCAGGGAGCAGAGGCCTTCAGGAGCTGGGCCCGCAGCACCCAGACACCTGCCACCTGCGGGGAGACGCGCCAGGAGAGAAGCGGCTGCCCGAGGCAGCGCCACACATCTGCCTGGCCAGGTGTGCGATGAAACTGCTGTCTTTCCCTTCTGCAAACACCGTGGGGCACCTCTCAGCCCTGCCGATTTCTGAGCCCTAAGCTCCGAGAGGACACGGAGCCCCCTGCCCTCGGGGAGTAGGACGGCTCAGGAGCTAGAGCCCAGCGGGAGGGGCTCCTGAGATCTGTCTCTTCGGCAGCCACAAGCCAGGAGGCGCCTCCACGCAGCGGCCCAGGACTCTCCCAGGCCACACAGGGGGCCAGAAGGAAGACGCAGGCACTACAGGAACCTGCAGGTGAGAGCCGACCGCCCCATTCCCTTGAGCCCGCCAAGGCCAGGGCCCAAGCAGAGGCCAGTCTTCCTAAATGGCAGCAGGACACAGTGTCTCCAGGGTTTTGAAGCAAGAATAACTATCACTTCCATCTGAGGAGCTTTCCCCAATCCTCAGAAAAGCACTAAGATTTTTATCTGCATCCTTGACAAACAAGGCAAAGTCCTGGAGCTGAGCTGAGGAAACTGAAGCTCAGAGAGGTGCAAGGGCTGGCCCAGGTTACTTGGCTAGCAAGTCTCCACCCACCACGCCAGGTGCTACCAGGCCCCTTCTGGATAACCCCTAGCCCCAGCCCACCCCCGAGGGCCCACAGTCCCCCGGGTGTCTATGTAGGAGGGGCCACCAAGCCCAGCCTCCCTCCTGTGCCACATGAGGGACCCCACGCCCCGAGAAACAGGACCCAGAAACCTCCACAGAGTGGGGAGCATGTTCCCCCTCTCCTGGTGACGCAGGAAGCCCCTGAGCACCTCACCCCATCCTTTGTCTCTCTACTTCCTCCTCTGCAAGGGACGGTGAAATCTACGAGCCCTGAAGCAAAGTCATCAGGAAAATGTGACTGGAGAGCAATTAAGTGACTTTCTTCTCATAAAAACAAAGGTTCAGTGAGGCTTCTAGGAGGTTCCCCGCTTGCTGGAGGACTCTGGCCACAGACACACCATGCTTTAAATTCCAACCTTGCTTCTCAGAAATTGGCGTTTAAACACCGGGCTGATCTATAGTGGTGCTCCCTTGGGCAGACTGTTGTACAACCGCTCAGCAAGATTACTGTCCTCAGGCCACACCGTCCTCCGCCGTCCTCCACCGTCCTTAGCTGGGTTTCCTTCGACAGCCTCCACTCTCCCTTCCCTGCCCACCCCAGTCTGGCCCCTCCTGTCCATTCCCCCCATGCAGCTGGAGGGATCTCTCTAAAAATACACATCTTAGCATGTCACTGTACTGCTGAAACTGCGTCGACAGTTTCCCAAGAAGTTCAAATATTAATGTTTAAACTCCTTAGCAGAGATTGCAAGGTACCCCCACCCCAGCACCATCTTTTGGCGCCCCACCCCTTCCCTTTCCCTTCCTGCACCAGCCTTCCAGGGCCACCAGGATGCCACTCACCCTTTAGGACAGTCCAGTGGCCCCTCCTCTAAGCAAGTCATCCCTAACAAATACATTACAGCATTGGCTACTTAGGACACAAATGTATTGGGTACCAGTTAGGTACCAGGCGATGTCACAGGAACATAGTGGTGAACAAAACAGATCTCAGGCCGAGCGAGGTGGCTCACACCTATAATCCTAGCACTCTGAGAGGCCAAGGAGGGAGGATCACTTGAGGTCAGGAGTTCGAGACCAGCCTGAGCAAGAGGGAGACCCCTGTCTCTACTAAAAATAGAAAAATTAGTTGGGTGTGGTGGCACATGCCTGTAGTTCCAGCTACTCGGGAGGCTCAGGCAGGAGGATCGCCTGAGCCCAGGAGTTTGAGGTTGCTGTGAGCTAGGTAGATGCCATAGCCCTCTAGCCCAGGCAATAGAGTGAAACTCTAGTCTTAAAAAAAAAAAAAAAAACAGGTCTCAGTTGTGCCCTTACAGGGCTTACATCTGAAACCTCCCTCCACCATATCAGCTATGACACTGTGCCAGTATGCTGCTCCCCTGTCCTGGGTGCTCCCCTAAACAATGTGCTCTCTGAAGATTTATCCAAGGTGCTGTCCTTGGCTCCTGCAACAATCCAGCAGCTCCTGAAAAGACACAGGTGTGCAGCAGTGCCTGGCGGCCAAACAGACACCTGAGATGTAGGAGCAGGGCATTGGTCCAATGTTACTCAGGCCACCACGGTCCCCAGACATCTCGGCTTCAATCTCCTGTCACCAGCATTGAGATTGTCTCTTTACCCATCTACCTCATCTCCCAGAATGTGAACCTTTCACAAAAATCTCATAGTATTCAGTACAGCTGCAATACCAAGCTTAGCCCATGGCAAGGGGGCCCTGCCTGGAATCTCAGGCATGATCTGCTTTCCCCCTGAGGCATGTCCAGTCCATAGGACAAGGAATCAACCCAAAGGTTTAAGGGAACGTTTGTATTCACACTTTGGGTACCCAGGACCCAGCTACCTCGAAGCGTAGGTGTTTACTCAAGAGAAATGAAAATGTATGTCGGGCTGGATGTGGTGGCTCATGCCTGCAATCCTAGCACTCTGGGAGGCCGAGGAGGGAGGATCACTTGAGGTCAGGAGTTCAAGACCAGCCTCAGAAGAGCAAGACCCCAGCTCTACTAAAAATAGAAAGAAATTAGCTTGGCAACTAAAATAGAAAAAAATTAGCCGGGCGTGGTGGTGCACACCTGTAGTTCCAGCTATTCGGGAGGCTGAGGCAGGACGATCGCTTGAGTCCAGGAGTTTGAGGTTGCTGTGAGCTAGGCTGAGACCACAGCACTCTAGCCTGGGCAACAGAGTGAGACTCTGTCTCAAAAAAAAAAAAAAAAAAAATGTATGTCAATACAAAGATCATGAATGTTCATGACAGCTTTATTCGTAATAAACAAGAACTGGAGACCATCTAAATGCCCCCCAACAAGCGAATGGGTAAAAAATTGTGGCTCACCCATCAAATGGAATCTCACTCAGCAGTAAAGTAGTAACTATTAATATGCAGGCAACACAGACAATTCTCAAAATGATGCTGAGTGGGAAAACCCAGACCAAAAGAAGTGCACACTCTGTCATTCCATTTATGTAAAAGGTCTTTTAAAAATGCAAATGATCTCCTAGTGACAGAAGGCAGATCAGTTCTGATCAGTGCGTGGGGAGAAATTGATGACAAGGGGCATGAGGATGCTTTTGGGGTGATGGATTTGTTCATTATCTTGCCTGTGGTGATGACTTCACATATACATCAAAACTCATCAAATTATACACTATAAAATTTGCCATTTATTTTATGTCATTTATATCTCAATAAAGCCATTGTTTTTAAAAAAAACAACACTGAAGTAGCATTGGTTACCTACCAGGTTCACAGAAAGCCAAACGTCTGACAACACCCCCTGTTGGAAAGGTTATAGAGGAACATGGGCTCTCGCTCCTTCACTGCTGGTGGACGTGCAAAGCAGCCATCCCACAGGGACAGAATCTGGCCACATGTACCCAAAAGACAAAAGCATAGGACCCTTGGACCCAGAAATTTGCTTCTGAGAATTTACCCTGCAGATATACCCATACGTGTCTACACACAAAGTAATAATGTATGTGCAAGATTATCTATTACAGCTCTGCTAGTAATGGCCTCCTTCCTCACAAAAGCAAATAACCCAAGTGTCTACCTCTAGGAGTTAATAAACTAGTCATTAACTGTGGTTAATAAGTGATGCTCCCTCCACATGGTGGGATGGTAGATAGCTTAAAAAGCAAGAAAGCTCTCTGTGTACTGAGGGGAAAAATCTCCTGGGTATATATTCTTAAAATTTATTTGTGTGTCTATTTATTTATTTATTTATTAGAGACAGGGTCTCACTCTGTTGCCCAGGCTGCAGTGCAGTGGTGCAATCATAACTTCAAACTCTTGGGCTCAAGCAATCCTCCCACCTCTCACCTCAGCCTCCTGAGTGGCCAGGACTACAAATGAGAGCTATCATGCCCAGCTAACTTAAAAAAATTTTTTGGAGACAGGGGTCTCACTATGTTGCCCAGGCTGGTATGAAACTCCTTACCTCAAGGGATCCTCCCACCTCAGCCTCCCGAGTAGCTGGGATTACGGGCGCCAGCCCTGCACCCAGCTGTTTGTATTTTGCTTTTTTTTTTTTTTTTTACTAAACAGTATACCTGGGAGATAGGCACAGTGAATTGCACCTATAATCCCAGCTACTCAGGAGGCTGAGGCAGGAGGATCACTTGAGGCCAGTAGTTCAAGACCAGCTCGGGCCACATAGCAAGACCCAGTCTCTTAAGAAACAAACAAACAAACAAAAACACAAAAGCAGCACATGTGAAATACTACTTTGTGTTTAAAAGGGGGAGAAATGAAAAGATAGACTGGAATTTTCTTGTGTTTGTTTAAAACAGCACTAGAAATGTATCCAGGGAATTCCTAGAAGTGGTTTCCTAAGAGGTTAGTGTAGGACTAGATGTGGAGGTCGTGTAAGGGAGGCTTCTTACTGTGCAGCCTTTTATATCATTTTTATCTTCGAAGTATGTGGATGTAATAACCTGCTCAGGAAAACAAAGCTTTACTATAAGCTTTTGAATACATGTTTAGAATCCCTGACCTTGAGATGATTTCTTAGAGAAACTTTAGGACTAAATGGGATTACGGACATACAAGGTACTTACTGAACAACAGCAAAGTTCCTCAACATCTCAAGCCCACCTGCCTCAAAATCACCTGGAGCCCTCCCTTAGAATGCAGGTTCCTAGGCCCCACCCCAGACCTGCTCAGTCAGAATCCCAGGTGGTGCCCAAGGACCTGAATGTTTCGAAAGCTACCCAGGTCATGTGGGCACTGAAAGTGGAGGCCCACCGGCGTGAGGTGACGGACATGCAGCCAGTAAGTATTCACTGAGCACCTACTATGAGCTGGGCACTTTTCCGGGAGCTGGGGGTACAAATACGGTCCCAGTTTTCCTGGGATTTATATTATACAGGAAGAAATAGACAAAAACAGACAACCAAGGAAAGGATTAAATAGTGGGCTATGGAATACAGAGAATTAAAACAGCGTGACCTAGAGGGACCAGGCTGGCTGGCAGTCTGGAGAAGGCCACAGGTGGAGGTGCCGTTTAAACCGACATGGGGAGGACCAGCAGGAGGCTGCCCTGCCAGGCTGGGGTGGCGGGTGTGGTCTTCTGAGTGCAAACCCAAGACAGGATGGACCAGGGTGGCTGGAGAGGGGTGGGCCAGTGGGCCTTGAAGGGGAGGCCTGGGGCCCCATCAGTCAGGAATCTGGAAGCCAGAGTCCAGGGTAAGGATTTTGTATCGAGGGCACGGGAAAGCCACGGGAGGGTTTCACACAAGACAGTCACGTGCTGCGGTGATTTTAAAGGGATCGTCTGGCTGCTGTGCGGAGAGTGGATGAAAAGGAAGCAGGGAGACATTTGTTCTGTTGCAAAAATGCAGGAATGCAATGCAGGAATTGCTTGGATGGACCTGCTGAGAAGTGGATGGACACGGGACAGGTTTTGGAGGTGGAGTCCGCAGGACTGGGTCCTTACCAGTGTGTTTCAAGTGGAGGGTTAGACAGGCAGGCGGTGCCCAGACTGTCTGCTTGAGCACCAGGTGCTTGGGCCCATGGAGCCTTTGACCGAGATGGGAAAGACCCCACAGGTAGGAGACTGCACAAATGTATGCTGTCTGTTGAGAATGATACTAACTTCAGACTTGAAGCCAATATAAAGGACCACTGAAGGCTGCCCCTTAAGCTCTTGAAAATAGGGAAAGTCTAGGCCAGGCACAGTGGCTCACATGTGTAATCCCAGCACTTTGGGATGCTGAGGCGGGAGGACTGCTTGAGCCCAGGAGTTTGAGACCAGCCTGGGCAATAGAGTTAGACCCTACCTTTACAAAAAATTTTTTTTAAAAATTAGCCAGGCACGGTGGTGCAAACCTGCAGTCCCAGCTGCTTGGGAGGCTGAAGCCGGAGGATCGCTTGAGGCCAGGTATTTGAGGTTGCAGTGAGCTATGGTGACACAACTGCACTCCAGCCTGGGTGACAAAGTGAGACCTCATCTCTAAAAAAAAAGAAAGAAAGAAAGAAAGAAAAACAAAAAGAAAAATAGGGAAAGAGCCTAAATGACTTGAGCTGTGAAGAGCACCAACACGGTGTGCTAAGTGAAAAGGACGAGGCTGAGATCTGGGAACAATGGAGCCGTGGGTCCCTGAAGGACCTGGGCAGGGTCCAGGATGGAAGTGCCTTATACTAAATTTAACCTCCAAAGAATTATCTTGTATATTTCACAACATTGCCCCAGGCGGGCCCTTACTCCATGCATGCTGTACCTGGAGTGGCCAGCCTACATTCCTTCCTCCCCTGCTGGATGGACTTCTGGTTTGGTGAGAGCTGCTGGGAGCTGGGAGGAGCCTGGCAGACGCTGGTCACCTAAGGCAATAGAGAGCCGATCCTAGCAGGGCCTGAACTGAGGGGCAAAGGCAGCGGAGGCAGGGGAGAGCTACCTGCCATCTGCCAAGGGCCTCAGGATCTTATGCCAATGACTTGACTCTTTGAATGTCAATATTGTCATCATCAATCAATGGTAGTTACCAAAATAGGGATGTGACAAACCATCAGGTGGAAGTCAAGACAGAATGTAATACACACAGGGGTAATAGAGAATGATGAAGAGACAGCCCTCAGTGTAGTTATAATTGTAACAGATCTTCGTGTATCCAGCAAGGGCAGCAAAGTGCATAAAGGATAAAAACATGGAAGAGAAAATATGAAAGTCATTGATAATGTTCCCCTAGTAGGCATATATCAACTCTATACAATGAAAACAGGAGAATATACCCATTCCAGGTACCCATGGAACACTCAGAAGAATTGGCAATACATTAAGTCACAAAGAAAACTTCAAATTCCAAGGTGGAAATTGCACCTAATTCATTCTCTAAGAACAAGGCAATAGAATTAGAAATGAAAAAAACAGAAACAAAAACAAAACAACCTTCTAGAAATAAAGAGATAAAAAAAATTGCAGAATATCTAGGAAAAAAATAATGAAAACACCACACATCAAAATTTATATAATACTCAGAAAAATTCATTGCCTTTAGCATTACTGAATGAAACAAAAAAGAGAATAAACAAACTAAGCATGAAACTCAGCATGTTTTATAGAAAAGAACAAGAAAATAAATCCAAATGAAGCAAGAGGAGGGAAATTAGGATAAATGCAGAAATTAAAACATTATAAATCAGAAAAATGACAAAAAAAATTATCAGTGGCTAAGGTGGGGGGGCACACTGGCTCACACCTGTAATCCTAGCACTGTGGTAGGCTGAGGTAGGAAGCTCACTTGAGCTCTTGAGTTCCAGACCAGCCTTGGCAACAGTGAGGCCCCATCTCTGGCAAAAATAGAAAAAATTAGCCTGGCATGGTGGGATGCACCTGCAGTCCCAGCTACTCGGGAGACTGAGGCAGGATACAAAAGCTGCTTCTCTCAAAAGCAAAACAGATCAACCATTAGGTGGCCTAATCAAAGAAAATGCAAATACCAAAAAATCAGAAACGTGCAGATACAATATATATTGGTAGACTCTGAAAATAACTTGAAAAAGTTCATAAAATTTATTATTTTCTAGGAAAATGCAATTTACCATTATTGACACTTCCCCTCCAAAGCGAAAACCAACTGACCAATGGCCCTGAAAAAAAATGTTGTGATTATCAAAGAACGGCTCCTAAAAACCAGTCTCGAATATATCATAATTACATATTTTAAACCTTCTAGAAACAGATTGCCCGATTACCAGTTAAAGCAACTGTTCTCAAAGCACAGCGCCAGGACCAGCAGCAGCAGCACCTGGGAACTTGCAGGAATACAGATTCTCAGGCCCCGCCTCGGCCCTACTGAATCCGGAATTCTGGCAGATGCTGATCACCTAAGGCAATACGGAGACGATCCTAGCAAGGCCAGCAGTATATGTTTTAACAAATCATCTGGATGTTTCTGATGCACACTAAAGTTTGAAAGCTTCTGATTTCAAGTGTTCAGCCCCGGTATGCCAAGTGTGGTGTCCAGGCCAGCAGCACCCGCACCCCTGGGGAGCTTGTTAGAAATGCAGGCCCAGGCTCCCAGAGCCACGCAGCCCGAGTGTGCATTCTGCCAAGATCTCCAGAAGATTTGTTTACATGTTCAAGTTTGAGACACACTCTCTAAAGCTCTAGCTCAGAAATATAATCCAAGCCACACAGGCAATTTAAAATTTCTAGTCACACATTTAAAAAAGTAATATCAGGTGAAATCAATTTTCACGGCATATTGTAAACCCAATATCCCAAATACTATCATTTAAACAGGTAACCAACATAAAGAAATTTAACAAGGTATTTTATATTCTTTTTCTTGTGGTAAGTCTTCAAAATCTGATGTGTGTTTTACATCTTGATTCAGACTGGCCACATTTCAAGTGCTCAGTGCCCCATGTGGCTAGTGGATGTCACACACAACAGTGTCTAGAGCACGGAGAAAGGAAAGCTTCAGTGCACTTAAATGTAAGTCTGAAAAGTTTAACTCACAGAAATGTAGAGCAGAATGGTGGTTACCAGGGGCTGGGTAGGGTGGAAGGTTGGGGAGATGTGTCAAAGGATACAGAATTTGAGTTAGATAGGAAGAATAAATTCAGGAGGTCAAAGTGACTATTGTTAGTAACAATGTATCATGTTCTTAGAAAGAATAAATTAAGGGTAAATTTTAAGTGTTCGAACAACAAAAAATAACTACGTGAGGTAATACATATCTTAATTAACTTGATTTAGCCATTCCACAATGTATACATATTTCAAAACATCATATTGCATGCCTGTAATCCTAGCACTCTGGGAGGCCGAGGCGGGTGGATCGCTCAAGGTGAGGAGTTTGAGACCAGCCTGAGCAAGAGCAAGACCCCTGTCTCTACTAAAAAAAAATAGAAAGAAATGATCTGGACAACTAAAAATATATATAGAGAGAAAAAGTTAGCCAGGCATGGTTGCGCATGCCTGTAGTCCCAGCTACTCGGGAGGCTGAGGCAGGAGGATCGCTTGAGCCCAGGAGTTTGAGGTTGCTGTGAGCTAGGCTGATGCCATGGCACTCTAGCCCGGGCAACAGAGCCAGACTCTGTCTCAAAAAAAAAAAAAAAAAAACAAAAAAACACACATCGTATTGCACATGATAAATATGCATAGTTTTTATTTGTCAACTAAAAAGTAAATTTTTAAAAATAAAGTTAAAAAAAAGGAAAGCTTCCAAATTCTTTTTACAAAGCCATCACCTTTCATACACTAATATGGCTTTGTCTAATTTTGTGTGATAGCAAATCTTAATATTGTGGCTGAGAATGAGTACTCCAGAGCCAGACTCCCTGGTCACTAACCTCCGCGTCAACACTTACTGCATTTCTCTGGGCTGGCAGAGTAAGTACTCGATAAGTGTGAATTATTGTTAGGTTAATTGTGTAGTTCATGATATTGGTATTATGTTATTCATGAATATGGATGTAAAATTTCAAAATATTAGCAGAGTTCAACATAACAGATAGGGGCTCTCCTTGTAATGCAAGGATAATTCAATAATTATGATATATTAATAAATACACCAGAGGAGAAAGAATAAAACATAAGACCAACTCATTACCTGCCAAAAAAGGCAGCTGAACAAAATGCAATATTTATTCCAGAAATAATTCTTTGTAAAATAAAGGTATTTTCTTTGCATTATATATATCTTGTATGCGTGTACGTGTGTGTATAAAATCAAGAGCCAAGGGATATTTAATGATGAGATACTAGAAATATTCCATTTAAAATCAAGAACAAGACTAACATGTCCACCACCATCACTGACAAGTTAAACATTTTTCGGCAACACTAGCCTATGTAATTAAGAAAGCTAAAGAAATGAGAACGAAGGGAGCAAAATTCTTATTTGCAGAAAATATGATCACATGCCTAGAAAACCTTAGAAAATAAGCTGAAAAACTATTAGAAACAATAAGAAAATTCAATAACTTGGCAAGTCACAAAATTAATACGTGAAAATCCCTATTTACAAATAAGCATTTAGAAATGCAATGAAGAAAAGATCTCACTGATAACAGCAGCAAAATAAAAAACAAAATGTTCAGGAAAAAATCATTAAGATATTATGCAGGACCTTTATTGAATAAAACATTAATGCTCCATTAGAGGAACAAAAAAGAATTAAATCAATGGAAGATGAACTGTGCTCATAGAAACAGTCAAAATTACAAAAATGTTAATCCCTTTAATTTCAACATAATCCCAAATTCTCAAGAGAAACTTTGCACCAACTATGTGCCAGGTTCTGCCCTAGATACTTGGGATATATCTTTTTTTTCTAGAAAAAGGGTCTCCCTCTGTCACCTAGGCTGAAGTGCAGTGGTATCATCATAGCTCACTGACACTCCAACTCCTGGACTCAAGTGATCCTCCCACCTCAGCCTCTCAAGTAGCTAGGACTACAGGTGCGTGGTACCACACCTGGTTAATTTTTAAAATTTTTTGTAGAGACAGGTTCTTACTATGTTGTCCAGGCTGGTCTCAAACTCCTGGCCTCAAGCGATCCCCCTGCCTCAGCCTTCTGAAGTACTGGGATTATAGGCATAAACCCCGCACCCAGCCAGATATATCTTTTTAAAAAAAATTGTTTGCGCTTAGTAGATATCTCAAAATAAGGTCTTCAAGAGTTGTAAATATTTGGGCTGGATTATGAATTTATGCGTATGCATATTTTGGTTTTGTTTCGTTTTACCAGGGGAAGAAAACACATAAAACCCTAATATGATTACCTATGAGGAGAGGGATTAGGGTTAAAGTGGAACTTTCTATTTTCTTTTTTATCTTTTTGTACCATTTGACTTTTCTAAATGTGTAAATATTTAACCTTCTTTTCTTAATGTCAGCAATTATGGAGTAATGAATCAGACATAAATAAGACATTTTAAAATGTCTGGATTAAAACATACTGTTGTGTTATCATAAATAATAATAATGATCGATGGTGGAGGTTGGGAGTATAGAAGGGAGGAGGAAAAGGCCCTTTTCTGGTTAGTTCTGCCAATGACCCCTGAGACCTTGAAGCACCATGTAAAGTCCAGGATATGGACCCCTGCTGGGGCAGGTGGGAACCAGTTAGTGGCAGGGGGCACAGACAGACCATCAGGGGGCCAGTTGGCAGATCAGGGCTCCCTTCCCCCCTCGGCTGCCCCGCCCACCCTTTTCCTAGGAGTTTCTCTCTGGGCCTGTTTCCTCATTTGGAACATGAAGGGGTTAGATTAGATCTCTAAGGGTCTGCCCAGCTCTTAGATTCCAGGATTCTTTCTTCCATTCATGCATTCATTCATTCAGTCATTAAGGGTCTACAATGTTACAGGTGCTGGGGATCTAATTGTGAGCAAAAGACAGGGAAGACAAAAATTTTTCTTTTTTTTTTTGAAACAGAGTCTCACTGTGTTGCCCGGGCTAGAGTGAGTGCCGTGGCGTCAGCCTAGCTCACAGCAACCTCAAACTCCTGGGCTCAAGCGATCCTACTGCCTCAGCCTCCTGAGTAGCTGGGACTACAGGCATGCGCCACCATGCCCAGCTAATTTTTTCTATATATTTTTAGCTGTCCAATTAATTTCTTTCTGTTTTTAGTAGAGACGGGGTCTCGCTCTTGCTTAGGCTGGTCTCGAACTCCTGAGCTCAAACAATCCACCCACCTCGGCCTCCCACAGTACTAGGATTACAGGCGTGAGCCACCACGCCCGGCCCGGAAGACAAATATTAACCAAATAATCCCATAAGAAAATGCCAAAGTCCACTGCAGCAAGTCCTGTGGAGGAGGGAGCACCCCCGCTGTGCTAGGAGAGGGAAATCTGCAGGCTGGGGCAGTGGGGTGGGCAGGGGTGGAGCGTCCAGGGGAGCTGGGCAGAAGGTGTTAGTGGGAGCAGGCGGGAGGATGAGGGGCGGAAGAGGTTTGAAACCACCAGCACAGAAAGTGGGAGAACAGCAAACACACACGCAGTAGGACTGCCAAGTAGCTCTGGGGAAACCAGAAGGCACGCAGCATAAATAGGCATTCAATGGCTGTATATTCACTGAATCTGATGAAATGTCATGAAGATAATCTGATATTCTTTTATTTATTTTTTTCTGAGCTAGGGTCTCACTCTGTTGCCCAGGTTGGAGTGAAGTGGCACAATCATAGCTCACTGCAGCCTTGAACTCCTGGACTTGGGTGATCCTCTGGTCTCAGGCTCCCGAGTAGCGAGGACTGCAGGCTTCAATCTGATATTCTTGCACTAACAGAGAAGAGAAGCCTAGGTACTTTTTAAAATTCTGTTTTGCTTCTCTTTAGAATGCCCTTACGAGAACTGACTCACTCGTATCACTAAGAGACACGGAATCCTTGATGAGCCAACCCTCGGTCAACGTAAAGAAAAAGCCGCCAGCCTTCCGCAGACAGGTGAGGCTCTCAGGGCCCTGACAGCCAACAGCGTGCAGCGGAGCCCGCGAGGCACAGCTGCGTGTCCAAGCGCCCGTGAAATGCAGTATTTCAACCAGCGCCCCAAACAGGCTGCGAACTGTGAAGTGCTCAAACATTTTTAAAAAAACAAGAGGCAGAAGCTTTTCTAAACATAAAATTATTTCATTTTTCAAATATTCTTGAATTATAGTGTAAATACAGAGTAAATTAACACAGGCAGCACGGAGGAATTAATCCAAAAATAAAGGGAAAGCTCTCGTGAGCAAAAGCTGCCTTCCAGGTACATGGAAAAACACTCTAGTGCCCCAGGGTAAATAAATAATAAAAGGATACGGAAACAATACACCTTGAAAACTCTCGTCCCTTCTCTGTTCTCCTGGGCAGAGGCAGTGCTGACAGGTTTATGCTACCTGGGTTACAGACCCAGCCAGCGTTTATTTACCTAATAACACTTGAGGACTTTCCAAAGAATCAGAGAGGACATTTCAAAGAACTGAAGCCAATCTCTGGATTTATTAGTATGTATATCCCAGGTTACCCCACACTCCGATATTAACTCCTAAGACAAGATATCCTGACTCCTGGACTAGAGAAAAGCTAGAAATAAGAATTTTGAGGTGCTCAGACCACACCAGTTTTCCTTTCCTGATGGGAAGGCCCTTGAGAATATATACCCACGAGGAAAACAAAAACAATGCACAGCGATTTTCATTCTTACCACACCTAGTCCCTGTGGTCTGAAAACACTTTGATGCATACAGGTTCTATCTGTTTCACGATAGCCATAATTGTGCTTGCTCATGCATTTTCATATTTTCTTCTTAAAAGTATGCTACACCACCATAACAAGCCACTTGTGCAACGAGTATAATATTTACAGAACAAAACGCCACTGTTTGCTGAAAAAACAACAACCAAAAAAGGCAGACTAAAAGAAGGAAACAATAAATAATCTAGGGTCACAGAATTCCAGAGCTAGAGGAGGCTTCAGCGAGTAAGGAAGCGGTTGAAGGAAGTGCGGCAGGGCAGACCACTGGTAGCAAAGACGGGGCTAGAATCGCTGTCATTCCTGCAGCAAGCATGGCAGCACTCTGACTTCTTAAGCCACCCTTACTGCACCTGACCAAACAGCCGCACACTGTGGTTTGTCAGAGCTGCCCCAGAAAACCTAAGACAATCACCAGCCTAAGGCAGTGGGCTGGCCTTGACGGTATCTGCCAGATGCCTTTCTTAGGCCTGGGATTATTTGGTTATTTGATTTGATTACTTGATTAATCTGTCTCCTCAGCCAGCCTGTAAACTGTACGAGGCCAGTCAGACTTCTCTGCAGTGCAGAGCAGCCTAAGAAAGGAGTCAGCATTTAGGGACCGAGCCGCTTTTGGATGTTAGCTTTTCAGAGGACAGGTCCTGGGATTTGATAACACTTGATTTAACATGACTTCACTTCCCTTCATTCTTCCCTGATAACAGAGAAATGGTCACTGTTATCCCATTTTACAGATGAGATAGCCAAAGGACTGCCTTTATGCAAAGTAATCCAATATGCCACGTACAGCAAAATGTCACTCTGGAAGGATTCCTATTACTCTTAGCAATTGGTAGATGAAGAGCAACAGAACACAGAATACTCGATTTTTAGCTCATAGCACCAGCCTGCATAGATTAGAAACCCTCCACCATGTATGCTCATTAGAACTCGTAATTACACATTTTTTCATGCAAATTCATTAGAAAAGGCAGTAGCAGCCATATCACCACTGCACTAAGAAGAAATTCAAAGAAACAAGGGTACCTCTGTTTAAGGCAATATAGCCAGCAGAAAGAATGTGCAGCTGTGGAGTGACATGAATCTCTAAGATACAGTATTAAATGAAAAAAACAAGATGCAGAATATATGCTATCATTTGTTTGAAATTAATTTTAAGACTACATTCATATTTATTTGTACATGTATCCTCTGGGAGGCTCGCCAGAAAGTTATGGTAACAGCACCTTAACAGAGAGGCGATGGGAAGCTAGAGGAAAGGAAAAAGGCAAACAGGTGAGAGGAAAACTTAATTTTCACTGTATAGCCTTCCTTTTGTACTTGGAATTTTCACTATGTGCATATATTACGAAAAAAATTAACAAATAGAGCTGGGTGAGGTGGTGCACACCTGTAATCCCAGCTACTCGGGAGGCCAAGGCAGGAGGATCGCTGGAGCCCAGGAGTTCAAATCCAGCCTGGGCAACACAGCAAGACCCCATCTCTAAAAAAAAAAAAAAATAAACAAACTTAAAAAGCCTTGGGGGAAACTATACCAATGGTTTTTCTAAGTGTTTCAGGACCTGTGTATCATCTCCATGTTGAAGGCAGCCCCTTAAAAATGCTGACCCCAGCAGACAAAACAATGTGAGGGCCGTGCATGCTCCCATGGACCCAGCACCCCAGGCCAACCGACCCGCTCTTTTCGCTGACTTTTTTTTTTTTTTTTTAATTTTATTTTAAGGGCGGGTGCGGTGCCTCACACCTGTAATCCTAGCGCTCTGGGAGGCCGAGGCGTGAATTGTTTGAGTTCAGGAGTTCGAGACCAGCCTGAGCAAGAGCGAGACCCCGTCTCTACTAAACAAAATAGAAA